>BQNB010126426.1:0-19603 GCA_026074375.1 Tanacetum coccineum
TCTGTTTTGCTTGATAGCGGTTTGTTATGTTTTGCCTGATAGCGATTTGATATAATCAAAATATTTTAAGTTGTACAGGCAAACCGTTACGAGGTAGTGGTTTGATGAAGATTATTTTTATTATTAAAATAATCCAAACCGCTATTTCGAGTTTTTCTTAACTAGTAGCGGTTTGATTAAAATGAATAAAATATTCATAGTTGTTTGGTCATAGCGGTTTGATTAAAATGAATAAAATATTCGTAGTTGTTTGGTCATAGCGGTTTGATTAAAATGAATATAATATTCATAGCTGTTTGGTCATAGCGGTTTGATTAAAATGAATATAATATTCGTAGTTGTTTAGTCATAGCGGTTTGATTAAAATGAATATAATATTCGTAGCTGTTTGGTCGTAGCGGTTTGATTAAAATGAATAAAATATTCATAGCTGTTTGGTCGTAGCGGTTTGATCATTCTGCTACATAGCGGTTTGATCATTTCCCTACATGGCGGTTTAATCATTCCTCTTCACAACGGTTTGATTAACTCTCCTCACAGCGGTTTGGTGTCTAGTGGGTAGCGGTTTGGGCCAGAATTTCAAGGTTTTGGCCCATTAGTCCCAATACCCTCTCTAGGCCCAATCCAAAGGCACAATTATGTTGTTAACACCCATCTGGGACTAGTTAACTTGTTCTTGTTCATCGGATGTCCTTGACCAACGTCAACTTAATCTCACCATAATCAATCAAAGCATGTTAATGTTCTCATCTAACATCAAAATATATGTCATGTCTGCCTGTCTTTGTTGATATCCTTGTGCAGACAAAATAGCCGATGAGAATGTCTCCGCTCCTGCTCCCACAAGATCTGATGATCAAATACTTCCATTTGCTGCATGGGTGCCCATTGGAAAGAGCAACTATGTTTTGGATCTTCAAAAGAAGCAAAAGAATCCAATCTTTCAGATCTCTGTGGATATTCTACAAAACACAAACTTCTTCAGGGCATTCACTGCTTCAGCCTCGGTTCCGGCTATCTACATTCAACAATTCTGGAACACGCTTACATATGAGGCAAAGACTGGAACTTACAGTTTTGAGCTGGATGAAACCCGATTCATATTTGATGCTAATCTTCTGAGGGAAGCTTTAGAGATAACTCCCATTGATCAAGCTCACCAGTTTGTGTCATCTCCGTCAGGTGATGCTATTATGGACTTTGTGAATGAACTGGGGTATGCAGAGGTTATTCACTTTGTGTCAAGAATGGCGATGAAACCTGTATCATCCTTGGAGAGTGATATTGTCTATGATCAACCAATGTCTCATCGGCAAGACTTCTGGGTATGATAGGCCCAGATATCCAGTTCTTCAGATGCTTTGGGGAATTATTACAAGTTCTAATTTTGACTATGCTGAACTTATGTGGGAAGAATTTGTACAAGCTATCCAGACTTTTCTTACTGATAAGGCCAATCTGGGCAGTCCCACTAAGAAGGGCAGGAAAGACAAGGCTCACGTTATTCCTTATTGTCGGTTCACGAAACTCATTATCTGTCATTTGGGAAGAACTAATAATATTCACCAAAGATCAACATCTTCACTTCATCTTGCTGAAGAAGATCTCAGACTTGGTAATCTCAAATTCGTCCCAAAGGCAAAGAAGATGAGGTCTTTGGAATGTCAATTCCTAACGAGCTGATCTCGAACAATATCAGGAATGCACCGTACTACAATGCTTATTTAGAAATGGTCGCAAAGCATGATTAGAAAGTTGCAACCGAAAAGGAAGGAAAGAAGAAGATTGCAAGTGCCAAGCAATCCAAGTCAAAGTTTGCTACAGAGAAGTTAAGCAAACCAACACCTGCATCAAAACCTAAGCCTGCCAAGGAAAAACCATCTAAGCCCTCTACTGCTAAGCCACCCAAGCCGAAGCCTGCTAAAGAGAAGTCAACCAAGGCTACACCCTTACAAAAGGCCGACAAGGGTAAAGTTGCAAAAGTTCGTAACATGAAGAGTTCTTTCCAGCTGGTTGATGAACCTGATGAAGAACCAGCTCAACCTGAACCTGAAACTGAACCCGAACATCAAGGTGAAAGTGAAGAATATGATGTCGAACGAGCCATTCAGATGCGTCTGGAATCATTTCATGCAGTGGGTCATGCACATGTTGGAGGTGTGGCGATTCGAGAACCTGTTGCAGAGGCCACCCGACCACTCCCTGTAGTAGAAGGCAAGGGTAAAGCTATTGTTACTAAAGAACAAGCTGCCCAATCACTGTTGGCCCTGCACACGCCAAATAGGAGAAGCACCACAGACCAATTTATATTCCAAAGGCGGATTCCAGCTACTGAAAAGGCATCAACTGGACCCTCTGCACAACCACAAGATGACACATCCGCCAATATTGTTAGTGACTCTCTGTCTCTTGCAGATGCTGAAACAGGTGTTGAATCAGATAAGACAAACAATGGAGGTAATACTGAGATATTGCAGATTACTGAAGAACTAGGAGAAGATGTGGATAAACAGGTGAACCTAGAGGAAAAGACTACTGAACTTGATCAAGACCAGGCTGGATCAGACCCTGGTGAAACTCACGAGTCTCGACCTCCACTAGAGCAGGTACTCATGGATGAAGACCAGGCTAGACCAGACCCTGGAGAAAGCGGTATGGCTCTTGCTGGAACAGACCCTGAGCTCACGCACGATGAATTTATGGCTAATTTATACCCTAAAGTTCAAGAAAGTTTGAAGTTTCCGGCTGATGAACATGTCATCCTAGAGGATCCACTAAGTTTAATCAGGACTCTCTCTTCAATGAAGAATATGAAGGATGCATATACTATTGAGGATCAGATCATAAATAACAAATCCACTAAAGATGAACCGAGAAAACTCAATGTGGAAGCAGAAGTGGTCTCTATGGTCACTGTCCCTATTTATCAAGCGTCTTCCTCAGTTCCACCACTATCCACACAGGTTATTGATCTTTCACCTCCTAAGCTTGTACCCTCTACCACTCAAGCACCAACCTTTACAGCTACAACAGCGACTACAATAACAACCCTTCCACTTCTACCTCCTCTACAACAACAGAGCTCAACAGATTCAGAGCTAGCTGCGCGTGTCACATCACTTAAAAATAAATTCTCTGATTCATAGTAGAAGAGCAAGAACCTTGATAACACGACTCGGAATCTTGGATCTAGGGTTTTCACTTTGGATCTTAGACATCTACCTTATAAGATCAATGAAACTATCTATGAAACTATGAAAGAGGCTGTTTACGTGGCTCTTCAAGCTCCACTTCGAGATCGCTTTAGCCCGAAGCTGATATGAAAGAAATTCTTCACCAGCGTATGTTTGAGACTGGTACCTACAAGTCACTTCCTAAACATGTGGCTCTATATGAAGCTCTTGAGGCGTCTATGAAATGGGCGAACAGGGATGAATTATTGGCTGAAAAGGACAAATCCTACAAGAGATGACATAATGATCAAGATCCTCCTCCTCCTCCACCAGATTCAGATCTCAGCAAAAAGAAAAGACATAACTCTGGTGCTTTAGGCTCATCACATCCTCCAACTCCTTAGTCATCTGCCTGGAAGACGACTAACACTAAAGAAGCTCCTTTAAGCTCCTCTAAGCAACAGTCTGGTCCTCATGCTGAGCAACCAGTCAAAGACATACCAATGCTAGATACTGCCAATATATTTGATTCAGAGGACACTGATTCTGCCCATCTTCTAAAGATCAAGCCAAGGTCAGAATGGTTGAAGCCTATTCTAGAAGAAGACAGACCTGAAACTCCAGAACCAGACTGGTCCATTCCTATGAATGATCTGATTAAACCAGAGAACAACTAGGCAAATGTACTTGACAAATCCTATAAAGATCCTGAGGAAAAAAAGTTACTTCGAAAGACTAGTGATATGTGATTATTCATCACATGATTTTGCAAAAGGATTGGGAAGAAGAAGCTCAGTAAGTCTGACTTAGAAGGCCCAACATACAAGGTAGCCAAAGCCTTTCACGAAAATAACATCTCCCTGCAATTCCAGATGGAAGAGTGTCACCAAATTCTTACGGATCAAGTTGATTTGGTTAATCCTGAAGGCCATCGGTTGGTTCCTGATGTGAGCAAACCTTTACCCCTAGGAGGACCTCCTAGTCAGGTAACCATTCAGTCACAATTCTTCTTTATTAAGGATCTAGAGTATCTAGTGTTAGGTGACAAGGCAGAAGGTCGGCTTTGTCCATATCTAAGCTGAAAGCAGCTCAATATCTAGACTTTGGACTTGAAGAACTAGTACCGTCACTCTGGATTAAGAGTGAACATGAGTATGATATTAGTGCTGCTTATGGTATCTCTTACTGGTGGTTCAAGTACAAAGAATTCTACATCATAAGACACAGTGCCCCCTCAAATCGCAGCAAAGTCAGATCTCACATGCGGATTCTTAGTGTTGTCAATCTTAAGAATTATGAAAGATACGGGTATCCCTTCTTAAAAGAGATTGTTCTTTGCATAGCTGACTACAAGGAATACAAGATCTCAAAGGCTGACTTTAAAAATCTACATCCAAATGATTTTAAAGATCTGTACCTGCTTCATCTTCAAGGTCAGTTTAATCATTTATCTGGTGATGACCAAGTTTATCTCTTCAACGCAGTCAACCTGTAGATTAGAAACATCGTTATTAGAAAACATGTAGAAGATCTGCAGCTCGAGGTTGAAAGTTATCAGACAAAACTCAATCTCACTCAACCAGATTGGGATGCTTCTGACTTTTTGTTCAAAGAAGACTACACCATAGTCAGCAAGCCAAGGGCAATAATATACAGAGACAGGAATGATCAGAAGAAGATAATGCGAGAGACTGAGGTGCACAAGTTCAGTGATGGCACATTACAAAGGATTCTAGAGAAGCTGGATCATATGGTTAAAGACTTCAAGCTGTACGAATATAATAAGGGCATGGAAACATGAATTTGGTCTGAGGATGATAGAAGGAGGAGTAAGGACTTTCTGGAGGTGATCAAGAGAAGACTCAAGATCAAAGAATATTCAGGAGTCTCAAAATCTTTGTTGGTGGAAGACTAAGAGATGTTGACTACAGACTTATTCAGAGAACTGAATGATTTCATCATTCTGATACTCAGGTCAATATCATCTTATTTTTGTATAATATATCTTGTACATTATTATAAGTATGTAGTGAATCTGACGTTGTTCAGTGACAATATAATGTTTTTCAAGAGTTTTTTGTTAAACTCAAAATCTTTCAAATCTTTATACTCGTCACCTCACACGTTTTTTCATTAGATTAAGAGGGAAGCATTATATGGTCCCGTTTGCCTGTGATTAATCAGCACATTTTTTCCTAGCTTTTCTAACATATTTGAATCCATTGATATCCTAAATATCAAAGGGATTGAAATTTTTGATAAGGGGAGAAAATGTGATTTAAATATGAAAACTGATTAAAAAATGTGATTTTGTAGACTCGTGTGTATACTCCACCCTCCTTGTGCTAAATATTTTCATTTAATCGAAGCACACGTTGAGGGGGAGCATTTCTGAAAATTCAAAAACAATCAAGCTACTAAAAGCTTTGATATTTATATCATAAGTACCTGATTGAGTTTTTTCAATTTGTTTTATGGCAAGGTGAACTATACCAAAAAGACTGACCATGTATTTAATTTTATCAGAGTTATAAGGTTGGTAAGGTTAGGTATTAGTTCCCATGATCCAGCTAGAACTGAAGGGATCTACCCAGGGACAATCCACTAGTTAGTGTAAAAGTCCTTAGGTATGACATAAAAAGGAGTAAAAGTAAGAATAAGGGAATTGTGCCGACTGAAATAGAGCTAGAACTAGAACAAACCCAACAAGGTTCTAGTCATGAAGTCTTAGTAAGCATTGAAGGGGTTGAAGAATGAAAAAGATATATAAGGATAAAAGGTGTGAAGAAAGAAGCCCTCCCATACATTAGTAGGAAACCGAGTCAATACATATGCTGTAGAATTACACTGATGATTATGACATGAGAATGACTTCATGGACCCAGTGATGCAGTGCATAAACCTCACTAGCCACTCAAAAATCTCTTAAAAGATTTTATGTTCATTTCTCACGGAGACTAAAACGTTTATCTATTGACGTTCTCACTCGAAGTAAGTTGATCTTGAAACAAAGGTCGGCGCCGTCCGATCCAGCCTCGATCTCTAAACCAAAATGCACAATTGAGTCTAGAGCCAAGAGATCATTAATTAATCTCGTAGACACTACTTCCTTTCATTTACTCTGTTTCTTAACACAATGTGGAAAACAAGGTTATTCAAGGAGTTCCTACGGCATTATCCTTGTGGTTTGCCTGAACATCGGAGTGACACTTATGTGTTCACAATGAGATGGAAATCTTGCTTGAGCAAAACATCAAACAGCCTCATGGTAGGTGACTTGTGTGAATCCTTAAGGGTTAAACTTGTGTCCATGGATATCGACATCGGTTAGATTATGAATTGACGATTGATGAATCTTGATAAATTGCCTTACACACTTCGTACTTGTGTGACAAAAACACTTTCTCAAGTGACACGTCGATTAATTTTTAAATCAATTTTCCTCTTTAATTGGTAAGATAGTAACTAACCTATTCACCCTTATCGTGATGTCTACTTTGAGACATTCCGATTAAGAGAACATGTAAGTAAGGCGATTCTGATGTTTATACATTGGAAGAGATTCCGTCACTTTATACTAGAACTTCCTGTCAAGGAGATTCTTCTTAAGATTGAATCTACCTGATCACAAGTCGGCCCTCACAGGATCTAGAGGTTAATCCAACCAAACTCGGGTAAATGACAAAGCCATATTCGTCCACAAGCTTTATTGCTAACTATTTTATTATAGGTTCAAGTAAAGATGGAGATGGAGATACCTCATATAGTTGGACGTCTATTTCATCAATCGCATGCTCTACTCGACTAATTCATCTAAAGAATCAGAAAGCTAAAGTATATGTTTCATGCTTCCGCACTCTGATATCAAATTCTCTCGAAGTTGATCAACTATTAAAGTTTAAAGGAAACTTCAAGAAGACGAATAATCATGCTTTTCACCATACAAGAAACGGTATGAGCATGATAGTTCAGTGTTCACGAGCACAAGTCGGCGAAAGACCACAAGTTGCTGATAGAGATAGTTTTGGCTCATGAATCCTCAAAGAAGCTCTAGATCACATATTACGTTCAATTACAAGCCACAAGACAAAGATCACTACTTCAAAGTACAAGATATTACATGAAGAATCAAAGACTACGATCTGAACACAAGATTAATCAGAAGATTGCTGAGCTTAAATTTGTATTTTCTAGGGTGACCTCCCTTAGGGGGAGATTGTTAGATATTATAAAAAGACTCAGCCACCCTGTGTATTTTACCGTTTATTGTAGCTCATAGTTAACTGTTTAATGTATAACATTCGGTAATGGGCCGGGTATTAAACCCAATGTGTAAGCCCACTACCAAGGCCCTTAGGCTGGTTTTGTAAGTTACTATATAAGTCTCTTCCTGCCCATGAAGAGGGCAGTGCGTTTAGTCATTTCATTTATACAAGTTACACTTTCTGCTCACTATAAAACTTTTTCTCGATCCACTTCATCTCTCTAGATTTGGCTAATCCATCTATCTTCCATTGTGTTATGATTTCCAATATCCTACACTTCTTGCATAGCTTCAAACCACTAAGCTTCATCCATGGCAGTCTTGACATTCTTAGGTTTGACTTTTGAAAGTACAGAATTGTAAAAGCACCACAAGGCATCGGTAGCTAACTATTGTCTGGTGGATACCGGACGAGAAGGATTACCAATTACATTATCCATTGGGTGATCCTTGGAACATTTTTCAAGATGATTATGTGGTTGAATAACTTGAGTGGATTTAGCTGAAATAACATCTCTTAATGATGACTCTTCAAAACTAGGTTCTGGAGCAAACACGTTTATAAAGGGATTAACTTCAGCTTGAGCAAAAAGATTGTCTTCGAATGTGGGTCCAGCTGCAACACCTTGATGTGAGATAGGAGCTTGTACTTCTGAGGATGACGGTGAATGATTTGTTGACGGTGCATCTTGATCAATTGTTGTAGAAGAAGGTGTACTAGCTAAAACAACTGAAACTTGAACTGAAAGAGCAGGAGGTACCGGTCTTTCAGCACTAGGGGGTTTTAAGTATTCATCAAACATCGGTTGGAATAAATTCTCCAGATCTTTATTAGTTGGTGGTACATAAGGTCCTGCAGGGACAGGATTAGGTACGAGCCCTGAACTGATTTGTCCAGGCGTCAACAAAATAGGCTCGGGTCCTATACTAATGTGCACAGGAGCCATTTGCTAAGTTAGCTCATCGAATTGCACGTGAATTGTTTCAATGATTCGTCAGGTTCTTTTGTTGTAGATTCTATAAACCCTTCTATTGGGCAGAAACATAACCATCGAAAATCCTAAAATCTATTGTTGCTTTTAATTTTCCAAGATCTTTTCTATCATTTGTAGGGTAACAAAGAGCACCAAAAACTCAAAGAAATTTAAGATCAGGTTTCTTATCATGTACAAGCTCATATGGGTTTTTGTTATGACGAGTGTGAATTAGGGATCCGTTTTGGGTGTAACAAGCAGTAGCAACAGCTTCTGCCCATAGAAACATCAGAGCTTTAGAAAATATTAGCATTGTCCGAGCAGCTTACACAAGAGTATGATTACGTCTTTCGACAACGTCGTTCTGTTGAGGAGTTCTCAAAACAGATTTTTGGTGAAAGATGTCGACACTTTCATAGAATTCAGTCAGAACTTGATTAACAAATTCTGTGCCATTATCGATTCAGATGTATCTGACAGTTTTATTGAGACCAACTTGTATTTACTTTAGAAATTTAATGACAAACTCTGGAGTTTCATCTTTTGATCTCAAAAACATAACCCATGTAAATCTTGAATAATCATCCACGATGACCAAAAAATTTCTTCCCATTAATACTCTACACTCTCATTGGTCCACACAAATCTATATGAAGGGTATGTAAGACTTCCGTAAGGGTGTTTTTAGATTTAGGTTTGTGGGTATACTTCTTGCTCTTTCCTAGTTGACAAGCAGAGCAAAGATGGTCTTTCTCAAACTTCAACCTTGGTAAGTCTCTTACCAGATCTTTTCCTGCAAGATCATTGATGGTACCGAAGTTAATATGTTTTATCAATGATGCCACAAACTGATTGTTCTTTGAGTCTTTTGGACAATAAGCAGATAGGGAGGACTTTATATGTCTTCGACCAGAGATAGTATATAGATTCTGAGCTACGATAGCCTTTAAGTAAAGCTACACATCTTCTTTTTAAACATAACACGAATGTTTTTTGAATGCAACTTCACGATCTGAATCATAAAGTTGCCCTACAGAAAAGAGATTGTGTCCAAGTCCTTCCACATTATATACCATGGATATTACACTGTCACTAATCACATAGTCTCCATAACCCATAAAGTACTAAAATGATCATTCCTGAATCTAATTGTCCCGATGAACTTTTTCACAAAATTCTGACGCCAGAGAGGATTACGTCATAGGTTTTTGACCAGCCTGAGTCCAAATACCAAAGGACGATCTGTACGACCTTCATTTGAAAACAGACGAGATGGAGAGTTTGGTAATTTGGATCCCTAATTTCTGTTGGGTTCATGTTGGTTAGCAGAAACAATACTATATTTACATTATGCAATAATTTTCTGTGTCTCAGCTATAGTAGGAATGCTAGTGGGAATTGGCTTTTCCTGTTTGTTTTTATGTTTGTATCTAGTTAATGGTTTCAGAGAGGTGTTATTAAGTTTCTCAGTTATTATAATTTCACTAGAACTAACGTGTTTAGGTTGTTGTAAAGGCACTACTTTGGATATAGTAAACCTAGTTAAAGGGCATTGTTCTCCTAAAGTGAATTTCCTTCCAGTGGCTTCCACTAATAACCAACATTAACAAATAGTTTCCATGTTTCCTTCTAAACTTGCTTAACTATGCTCAAACATCTTTAACAAGGGGGGGGGGTACATTTACAGAAGTCAAATATTTCACAACACACTTATCATGATTAGCAGAAATTAAGCATTTGTTACATGTCTTGCACACAGAATTAGAATTCGAATTAATTACAGTACGCTTAGAGGTGATGCTAGAATCAACACGATTCTTTTGTTTCAAATTTAACTTATTGTTTCTATGGTGATCTTCTACTTTCTTCTTGTTGTCACTTTTAGCTGGCAAGATCCTATTGTTCTTTGTATTGCTCCTAGGCTTTGACCCGCTAGCTTCAGTGGAACTGATTACTCCTGTAAAAGGAATCACATGTACATTAGTCTTGTGCTCTTTTTGTGGCTCAACATATTTTTGTGTGTTATCATTTGAAGTTCTGCATGTTTCCTTAAAAGTCACTTGCTTTTTCCAATTCAAAGGGGTAGTAGCAACCTTTTTATCTCTTTTATTGAATTCTTTTGGACAAGTGCCCATCACATATTCTAACAACTCCCGAGATCTCTTACTGTAAAATGCTAGGCATTTCTAAAGCGATTATCTATATGGGGCTTTTTCAATCCTAGCTTCTTCTACTATCTCACGAAGTATTTCTACACTTTCCTTAAGATGTTTGAGATAATCCAGATGAATTTCCCTATTGTTCCTATAGCGAGAGGGATGGGTTCAACATCGATTGCATACATACTAGGGGAAAGCACTTTTGATTTTACAGGAGGCATAGGGGACCGCATTGAATTCTTTCCTTTATGGCTTGGAGCGTGAAGTTTCTTCATTTTTAGTTAACAGAGAAGCGGTCTTTTCAATAGTTTTAGCACGCGTTATCTTAATAGAATCATATAATTCCTTGTAATGTTGCTTAACTTTTTCATTCTCTGCCCTAAAAAGCGTAATTTTGCTTATTGAAGTGGCTAGTGACTTTTTTTGTTTGTTCTAGTGTTCTTGAAAATCTAAGGCTGCCTCTTCTTAAGTCAAAGAATACGATCAGCCTCACTATGTCTCTCATTCATTTAAGAGATTTACTCTTTCAACTTTCTAATTACGATGTCCTTTCCTTGAAGAGAAGCTTTTATTTTGTTGATTTCAAAAACTGTTTCAAATTCAGGAGCATCCTGAGATGTTTGTGATTTGTTGTTTCTAAAACTTTCTTTAAGATTTTGATACTTCAATTACAAATTTAGGTGATCTATCTCAAGGTTGGAAAAATGTTTTATCATTTCACTATGATCATCTTTTTGAATCTTATGTTTTAATTTAGAAATCTCAGCTTCAAGTTCTAGACAACATGCTTGTTCTACAGTGTAAGAATCATGCAATTTAGAAAATTAAGATACAGTATTCACATCATTCATGACACTATACAACACTTCATTAGACAACCAATTAGCAATCAGAAATGAGAAGATTTTTCCTTTCAATGTCCGCACATTGCTTGTCCATAACATTTTGTTCAACCTCACCTTCCATTAGTTCAAAAATTTCTTTCATTTCTTTAACTTCTTTAATGAGATCAGTTTGGATTCCCTCAAAATTTTCTTTAAGCATTTTGAAACCTCTTTTCCCTTCTTTAATGATAACATTCTTTTGTTTGTTCGAAACCTCTTTTCCCTTCTGTGAGACCAGTTGGTGTAATTCTCTTTTTATAAGTTTTATCAAATTCTGAAAAAAGTTGTATAAGTGTGTAAATATTAATTTTCACTTGACTTTTTGTCTAAAGAATCATGGGGACAAGCTTAGCAGGTGTATTGGATGGATACACCATCAGTGCTGTGATTGGTTTCGGAACATTGGTCAAATGTTTGTGGACATCTTCAGACCAAAATATATGTTCTAGGATCAAGTGTCTATGTGGAGTAAGAGTTGCAAGATAATCCTCTTTTAAATAATCAGGGGGTGCAATCTTAATTTTACTATCAACCCACATATTACTTTTAGATTTCTTAAGCATTTTCATTCTAGTGGTCTTAGCTAACTCAAGAGTATCCTCTGAGTCATGCACAACAGCAGGGGCATGTGTGGTCTTGACTAATTCATAACTATTATAGAGAGCATGTTGAACTTGCTTTGCTTTTGTGAGATATAAGGGATTTTGGTAGCCTATTGCTACCTTTTTCTTTTCATCATAAAAAGGTTTCGGTTTACACAACATATGTACTATTTGAAGAGACTGATCATGTTTGTATAATTTATCTTCAACCTTTCTTTATTGTTTAATAGTCAGATTTTTCAAGCGTATTATTTCTTTCTGTTTAAAATCCTTTTTCAACGTTGTGACTTCTTCTTTTATTAACTTGTTATGGTTAATGGTAGAATTAAGTTGCATTTTAACAGAATGAGGTTCCTTTGTCAACAATTCTTCCTGAACATTACGGTCTCGGATAATTATTCTCATTTGTTCATAAATCTTTTGTTCTCGTTCAGTTAATTCAAACCTTGCCCTTTTTTTATAAAGCTCGACTTGTTCCTTATATCTCGCAAGTTCAGCAGTTAATGATTCATTAACTACTTTGTTCTGCTTATTTGCAGAGACACATTAGGCAGACTGTTCATGCATATCATTTATTATCATCATTAAAGCATCATTTGGCACAAAAGATACATTACTTTGTACAACTTGCACTGCATTGTTCTTGACATACTGCTCATATAAAATAATATTACTATCGCTCGTATATTTAGCATCTGAGTCAACAACGTAGTTTGGTTGTACATAGTATTGCATCTCATGTACTTCATGATACTCACCAACACTATCTACATAGTTATCATGATCTTGTACCTCAGATAGAATGTTTGAATCATATGATGGACTAGCTTCATCAAAGATTGGATCGACTGATGATAGATTTTCCATGAACATGGTCTGTGCAGTAGGAGCCTCATCAAAATCAGAGTCAAAATCATCACACTGATCAGCTTGAAATATGTTATCCTCATTGAGTGCCAAGTCTTGTACTGGTGCCTCATCCACAACATCATCAAATGTGTTAGTTTGTCCACCTGCAATAAACAACAACTGCTCTTCATCCAAAACCACTCCATTCTCCTGATCTTGCATCAGCAACAACTTGTCTTTGAAGTATTCTGAATTCTATGGTCGCTTTGGGTGAGTGCATTGTATTGCTATGTGCCCGACTCCATTGTAGTTATAACACTTAATCTGCTTTGCTTGACCAGCATTTGCATTGCCAACTCTGTTCTGAATTACCCCATTTCCAGCTGTAACTGCTCCCCTAGCATAATTCCCCTGACCTCTATTTTATCTACATAAAAACATTTGAACTACAACCTTTCCATTTTAAACTGTAGCTTGGTTCCTTGTGTTAGATGAAGTTCGGATTTGATGTTGGTTTCGAGAAAGATTTGTTTTGTAGGATTGGGCGAGTAGGGCAATTTTTTTGGTTAAGTTTTCAATCAAGTCATCAGTTGGGGTAAAACCTGAATCAAGGTGGGTGTTATCAACAAATTATGGTTGATGGATAACTGGTGGGACATATGCAGATTGTGGATTAGTGGATGATTGTGAAGGGTACTGATGAGGTGAAACATTGGACACTAAGGCAAGAGGATTAATAGCATGTTTAGTGTATCTTTCCAACATCATCTTGCTCTCATTAGCATGTGCCTCGTGTTGCTTCAAGTAAGCATATACTGCTTCATAGTTTAGATGTCTTCAATCTTATTCAGATTGCTACCAGTTACGATGTCTTACCCATTCAGGCAGCTTGTTGTTCACAAACTTTGAGTTAAGCATGATTTGGCATAGTACATCTTGATGTTTCGCTTGTCTCGTTTACAATGAGTTGTAACCTTAACATAGTATTCCGTGATAGCGTTTCTCTCCTTTGTTCTGATAGAAGTGTTTAAAGTCATCGTATAGCTGTGATTCACGTTTATCTTTTGTTAACTTAGAACCTTCCAAGAGTATCTTCACATTATCCCAAATGTATTTGGCGTCAGTGTAATTGGAACTGAGTGTGTAGATGTCTTTTGGTAAACCTTAAAGTTCGGGATATTATTGATAGATTGTTAGCATTTTAACCTCTCTTTTCTTCTGGTGTAAGGTCAGCAAAGATCTCTATTCCGTTTTTTTTCTGGTCCTCAGATAAGTGCACTTCAGAAAAGTTGATTTCTCTGAACTTTCCTATCTTAAATGGACCTTCATTAATCGACTTAAGTATGTTTACCCCATTATCTTTTCCCAGACAGTACAAACAAATACGTTGTTGCCAAGACTTAAAGTCAGTCCTATCGAGCATTGGTGGGCTGGTATCAAAACCAGCACACTGGATATCTTCAGAAAGATTAGCCATCAGTTTTGATTGTGAAATGATATGAGTTGATCGTTCAATGATTAGTGAGTATATGTTAAAAGTGGTGAACTTAAGTTAAAGTGTT
The DNA here is from genome assembly GCA_026074375.1 of Tanacetum coccineum. NCBI lineage: Eukaryota > Viridiplantae > Streptophyta > Magnoliopsida > Asterales > Asteraceae > Tanacetum > Tanacetum coccineum. Next base: position 14,468 of record BQNB010126426.1, read on the forward strand.
TTGTTGTTTTGGGTTTGTTAAGTCTTTGAGTTTGAAAGTATAAAATTATCCAAGTGTCCAAACAGTGTCTCAAACCGCTGCCTAGGAGGTCAAACTGCTGCCTAGTGAAACCGCTGTCAAGAAGAAAATTTAACCAAACCGCTACTATCAAACCGCTATGAAGAAATTACAGCCAAACTGCTGCCTAAATCTCAAACCGCCAGAGGTTCGTTTAGTAAACCGCTATAAGGTAAAAAATCTTCAACACCTGTAATCAAACCGCTAAGGACAAACCGCTGGATTCGCAAACCGCTACTAAGAAATTTTGGTAAACCGCTACGAAGAAAATACTGCTAAACCACTATTAGAAATTCAAACCGCCATGGTTTCGTTTCTAAATCGCTATGAAAGTGTAATTCTTCGAACCTGTAAACCACCACGAGTAAACCGCTACAATTAGAAACTTGTAAACTTCCACGAGTAAATCGCTACGATTAGAAACTTGTAAACCGCCACTAGATAACCATCGTTACTAAACGACAAACCACTGGCCATTGACTTCTGACAAACCTCTATCTAATACGACAAACCGCTGTCAGTGTATGAACTGACAAACCGCCAGTACAGTGTACAGTATTGTTCAAACCGTGCGCAGAAATAGGAAACATTATGCCAACCGCTGCGGGAAGAAAAATGTACATTTATCACCTAATAAACCTAAAATCATCCTTTTGAATGTTCTGCTTGATTTTTTTTGCCACAAACTATGTTCTAGAAGGCTTATTATAAATACTAGAAAAACACTAAACTTTTAAAACAACAAAGATTAAATCTGAAAAGGAAAGAACGAGCTAGAAAACCTAAAAAGTAAACTTTTGATCTAACCCAACAACAAAACGCACATACACATGAGCTAATCATCCCATGAGCTCTGATACCAATTGTAAGATATTGGATATTGATCCGTTGAAACTTACTCCTTAAAACGTATATATATATGATATAAATAAATTCAAGGATGAGAATCCATGAGATCAAGAAAACCGGAAGCAGTCATTAGTATAGAAGTTTTCGGCGGGGTCGTTATGTCCCAACGAGGCTGAAATGGAAAATCGAGAAACGATTGACGATTTCTGTTTGAATGTAACAAGGAATGTTTGTGAATTAATACTGAAAGCAAATGCACATAAAAATTAAACAAGAACATAAACGAGAACAATCATGAAAGCTACTAAAAACTTTTACACTAAGGCACAAATAAGCTCCAATTAGCTTAAGACAGACAAATAAACTAATCTAAATCTAAATAAGCAAATTAAGCATGCAATTAAGCTAAATTAAACAAGAGAAACACAACAGTACTAACAACAATACTACCAGTATTAACTACCAGTACTAACTTGGAGTTAGTACTGCTAGGCTAAAGTTAGTACTGTTAGTGTTAGTTAGTACTGTCCTAAAAATGAACTAGCAGTACTAACTTAGAGTTAGTACTGGTAGTGTTAAGTTAATGCTGTTCTGAAAATGAACTAGCAGTACTAACTTAGAGTTAGTACTGTTAGTGTTAGTTAGTACTGTCCTAAAAATGAACTAGCAGTACTAACTTAGAGTTAGTACTGCTTGTTCAAAACAGCCTTTAACTTTTTCAAAAATCATTTTTATTTCAAACTTATTAAAAACAGATTATCAAATAACAAAGTAAAACACTTATAAGTAATTTTCAATCCATAATAAGCACTTAAATAAGCATGAATTAGTCTAGCAGTATAAACTTAAAACCTACAGTTGTATCAAATAAACTAGCAGTTCTGCAATAGATAAGTAAAGTAAGAAAAAGAGAGACTTACTACACCCTTGCTCAAAACAGGGTCAAACAACAAATCTACAAGCTCTAGCTTGTATAAAACAAGCTAGTGATAGTCCATAAGCCCATCCATAACTGGCTTATCATCCAATAAGTAAGCTGTGATATATTTGAGAGCGATATTTGTTATTTTTCTCTTTACTACTTAACTTTTTAAGTTCACTTAGTTAAAACAGTTTGTAAACAAGCTGTATTGAGAGCTTTTGAACACAAAACAACTCAATTAAGAAACTTAACACTTGGAATTATAAAGTGACTTTAAAAACTCAAAGTTGCATTAAAACTTGGAAATGTTACAAAGCTGAAAGCAAAAGCTGTAAATAACTGAAAATAAGCTAAGTTAAAATAAAACTAAAAACTAGATTCTAATCATTCTTTTTTTTCAAAGGCTTACAAGAAGCTCTATATATATCCGAAGTATTGGACTTGCATCTTGTGCTTCTTTGGAGAGATAAAACCAAGTGTGCTAGTTGTGTGAGGAGAATCTAGAGCAAATCCCAGCCTTTGATTTCTTTTGAGCTTCTTTGGAGACAATCTCAGCCATCGAAATGCTTTGGGAATGGAGAGGGATTGCCAACATGGACTTTATAAAGCTGGGGGGGAAAGTAGGGTGGATGAAATGATTTGGTAGGGTGTTGAGTGATTTTGCAGGAGAAGTATGGGAGTAAAACAGGGTGCGGGCTGGTTTTGGTATTGGCGGGAGAAAAGTTTTATACAAGTTGGGTTGTGACAGAGAGAGGTTGAAGATGATTAAGGGAATGTTTGGTTTGTGTACAAGAAAAGCCCCTCCACATCTTTCTTCTTTTCATTCTCTTTTTCCCCTTTCTTTCTTTATATAAATGAAGTTTCCCAAATCGGCATAATCAGTCCCTGTGGTTTATATAATAATATAACTTAGGGGTTTGGCATTTTTGACCTCTCAAGTTATATTTTTCTTTGCTTTTTCTTCTCGGAGTTGACTTGACTTTGATTGGGCTTTGTCTTCACACACTTTTCCATCCCGTGTCCGGTTTTGTCGCTTTTTGCTTGGCTTTTCGTCTTTTTGTGAGATATCCGTTCCTGCACAACACAATTAGCAAAACAAGCATATATTTGGCGTTTTGAGTCCGTTTTTGGTTATTTTAGCTCGTTTTTAAAGGTAAAAGGTATGTGTAATTAAGCACATACCAGCCATCAACAGAGTTCCTCTTGCTTTTATCTCATTCCTCCTGTCCTGCTTTTCTTCTGTAGTAGTAGGTTCATATTCCTGCTCAGTTTCTCCAACATTTCTTTTCAGCACTTTGTTACCATTTATAATTACTTCCCAGAGGGAGTAATCAGTCATGAGAAAGTATTGTTCTATCCTTATTAACCAAAGATCATAGTCCCCTAGGTTGAGGATAAGGAGTTTTGCAGTTAGAGTTTTAGAATTAGTTTCTGCCTCTATCTTATCACTAAGAATTTGATCTTGTATGTGTTGTTGGTTTCTTTTTATTCAAAGATTCACAACAAGCTCTGACACCACTTGTTGATCCTAATGAATAGATCTTTAACTCCTTAGCTTGATGTAAGGTTTAGTATCCTTGGATAAATCTAAAGGTACTAAGAATGAAACTTTTAGTGTATGATATAAACTATGCGGAATCTAGTTTATACCACTAAGAAGAATAACAATAGTAAATGTTTAACACACATAAATATAACCAAAAAAATAAGCTCCAATATATTAATACGAACACTCTTTGATAGTGTTAGGGTTTACAACCTTGAAGCTATGATAATGACTCATTTTTGATACATTGAATTATATACCTTGGGACCTCCTTTTATACACCAAGGAGTTCTACAAGGCTTACAATACTTTCCTAAGATATCATGATCTTTTCTAAAAGCAAACATAATCTCTTAAACAAATACATTATACATATATTTTACAAAAATAACTCAATACTTATCTTCGTAAGTATTCTTGTTCTCCAAACAATCCTTATCTCTTTACTCGTCTTTATCCTTCTGACAATAGTAACTCTTCTAGCAGTTGTAATCCAGCAGCATTAACTTTTGTACCAGCAGTACTAATAAACATAAGCAGTAGTAACATTAGTACTAGAAGTAGTAACATTAGTACTAGCAGTACTAATATATACTAACAGTATTAACTGTGTACTAGTAGTCTTAACTTTACTACTAGCAGCACTAACTACTTAACATATATTTCAGTCTTTAACTCTGAGCAGTCTTAACTTCAACTAGCAGCAGTAACTTTATACTACCAATACTAACTACTTAGCATAATTTTCATTAGTATCACCAACAGTACTAAGTTATGCTTGACAACACTAATATATACCTGAGCAGTAGTAACTCTAAGAATCATCTTGAAGTCTTTAAGTCCTAACATTCCGTGCCCTACGGAGACGTGTCTGACAAAAAGGGACCCTAGTTTGAAGTGATCTAGGTGTAGGTGTAGACTCATCAGTCTCAAATGCCTCTATATCCCCAGCTAAGGGAACATGGTCAACAACAGGTACCGCATAAGAGTCGGCCGGAGCTAGGTACTTATCCTCCTCCTTGTCCTTAGTAGGCTCCTCATCCTCATCATTAGTATCATCATCAGAGGGCTCATCATCACCATCCTCTCCATCAGCAGAATAGTCAGTATGGTCCTCCTTGGGATCCTCCTCTGAATCCTCATCATTATCCTCAGGCTCATATGGATAATCAATAGAATCCTCCTCCATCGACTCTGAGTCAGCAATGTGTCCAAGTGACTCAGCAATCGGCGAAGCATCATCAGCATAAGGCTGATCCTGGACTTAAATGCCATCATCTGATGATACATGGTACTCCGAGTGATTTGGCTCCGGAACGTATATCGGTACATGCTTATCCAACTCTATGGGGTCAGGTACATAAGCAGGTGACAGTGGTGGTGTCTGCCCTTGTTGGGCAACCTCCTCGTAGAGGTCCATATCCGGAAGCTCGTCGACATTCACAAGTAGAATACCCCATGATGGTCTATCCGAATCAGAAGATATGGACGTATAGGTGACTGCAGACGATGCGTTATCCAATGACATGACTGGGAACCTAAAATAATCCAAAGAGTATAATTTATTTATTAATATAAGACTCTTATAGTAATATACGTAGTATAATATAATACGTATATAACTTATGCAAGCACTTAGTATAACTAACTGTGGTATATCATATATCATAACACGGGGTCAATTCTTGGATTTGGCTAGTTTTTAGAGAGAGAAACACATGAGAGAGTTTTCTAGAGAGAGAAAATGTGTTTCTATATGAAA
>BQNB010126427.1:0-19603 GCA_026074375.1 Tanacetum coccineum
TTGCGTTAGTTTAAGTTTAATTAGAATAATTAGTATTAAAACTAGATAAGTAAAATACCAGTAGAATTAAGAATTAACTTCCACTCTTAGTGATCGACACCCTACTTACCAACTAAGCTACATTTGATCGGGTACACTGCCCGATAGAGTTTTGTTTTTAGGTATAGTTGGCATAAAATAAATAGTAAAACTTGATATATAAAACACCTACACAATGACACATCAAGTTTTTGGCGCCGCTGCCGGGGAGTGTGATTGTTTAATTTCTTGTTTTTATTGGTATTTTTAGAATAAATTTAGTTATGTCTTTCTGCTGTCTGCTGTTATTTATTAAATACGGCGTATCCATTTTCTTTGAATACAACGTATTTGACATCAAACGTTGATACGGCATATCCAAGTTACTAAATACGACGTATTGACTGTCTGATAAAATAGCAGTTTTAGTTAGCTTTCTCGTTTAGTTTTCTAGAATAGTTTTACTTTAAATTATATCTTTTTTTTTTCAGGTACCGTTTTCAGGAATCCTCCTTACCTGTACGATTACCCTACGAGGAGGTTAACTATGGAAGAAATATTGGCTAAATTCATTGATGAAGGTAGACGTAAACATGAGGAGATGGAAATATTCATTAAAGAATTTAGAACCACCAACGAGCTTTTGTTAAAAACACAAAGCAACTTATTGAGTGAGCTGGTGATTGAGGTGAGCGAATTGGCAAAGGTTATGAGTAATGTTTTGATTCAAAAAAACAAAGTTAAAGGAGCGACAACTAAGGGAGGAAGGATGACGTTTGAAGCCGCCCATATTGAAGAAATTAATGAAACTAGAATCGACAAGAACAAACCTCCTAGATTTGAACAAAATGCACAGGAAAAGCTGCATGATGATGGTGTGGAAAATAAATCTCTGAGTATTCCTGAAAGAACTACTCAACCATCGGTAAAACCACAACAATCATCTATTCCTTTCCCAAACCGGGTGAGAAAAGAAAAAGAAGAAGCACTGCAATGAAATTTTTTAGAGAATTTGAAACAACTTGATATTAATATTTCGTTTATCGAAGCCCTAGTGCAAATACCAAAATACGCAAAATATCTAAAGAGTTTACTGACGAATAAATCCGAACTTGAAGAAGCTTGTATGGAGACAATGAATGAAAGGTGCTCAACTGTCTTGCTCAACAAACTGCCAATAAAAGAAAAAGACCCGACGAGTTTCACTAACCCTTGTCAAGTATTGAAGAAACATAAGGAAGCAGAAGACTTGGCGGTAGATCACTCATCTAGGTTAGAGAATCCACATATGGAGGTGTTAACTGAAAGGAAAATTACTGATGAATTCTATGACGAGCATTTAATGGTGCTAAAATCCAAGTCTAAAGACGATGAGCCATGGTATGCAGATTTCGTTAATTATATTGTTGGAAAGGCTGTTCCCCCAAATTGGACCTTCGAAAAAAGAAAGGGGTTTTTTTCGCAAGTCAAGACTTACTTATGGGAGGAACCTTATGCATTTAAACTATGTGCGGATAATATAATGAGAAGATGTGTGGCTGGAAGTGAAACCCTCGAAAATCTGGCGCATTGTCATTCAGGATCTACTGGTGGGCATCATAGTGCTAATGTTACCACAAAGAAGGTTTACGAGTCCAGACCTAGTGTCTTTAAGGATGCTAATGAGTACGTAAAATGATGTGATGCATGTCAAAGATCGGGGAACATATATTCAAGGAATGAAATGCCTCAAAATAACATTCATGTATGCGAAGTCTTCGATGTTTGAGGATTAGATTTTATAGGACCGTTTCCCGAATCTAGAGGTAATAAATACATATTGGTGGTTGTCAATTATGTGTCCAAATGGGTTGAAGCTCAAGCATTACCTACGAATCATGCGCGCGTTGTGGTTAAATTTTTAAGACAGTTATTTGCTAGGTTTGGAATTCCTAAAGCTTTGATTAGTGATAGAGGGACACATTTTTGTAATTCTCAGCTTGAAAAAGCTTTACAAAGATATTTGTGATTCACAAATTTTCCACGGCATATCACCCTCAATCTAAGTTACTAACAGGGCTATTAAGTGTATCCTACAAAGATCAGTGGGGTACAATTCTAAAGGATGGTCAGAAAAAATTTACGATGCATTGTGGGCATTTAGGACGGCCTACAAAACACCGACGGGGTGTACACCTTTCAGATTAGTATATGGGAAAGCATGCTATTTACCTGTGGAAATCGAGCATAAGGCACATTTGGCATTAAAACAATGTAATATGGATTTAACACTTGCTAGCAGAAGTCATCTTATGCAGCTTAATGAGTTAGCTGGATTAAGAGATGGTGCTTATTAGAATACTAGGATTTACAAAGAACGGACTAAGAAATGGCATGATTCTAGACTTCGTGGTGATAAAGATTTTAAGGTAGGCGATCAAGTGCTACTTTATAATTCTCGTCTGAAGATGTACCCTGGAAAACTTAAGTCGAAATGGAGCGGTCCAAACTTTGTTAAAATGGTGTATCCGCATGGGGCTATAGAAATCACGGACAAGGACGAGTTTAGCTTCAAGGTCAATGGACAACGATTGAAGAAATATTATGAAGGTAACATTGACAAAGAGGATGATGAAGTCATAGAATTCAATAATGGTGTAACGTGAGGCTGAAGGGAGTCTAACTTAAAAACTCTCACAAAAACAAAAGTGCTTGCCGGGAGACAACCCGGAATTTATCTTTCTGTTATCAAGTTTGTCTTCCCAGACAGTCCATACAGCATATCGAACCCCTATGGATACGACATATGGACCTGTCTGGACGTTATCAGTCCTTTAAATTCCAGTATTTAATTTCTAGTATTTTAAAACTTTAATTATTTTTGCAGGTTTCCATACGGTGTATCCTTGGGTTTGGGATACGGCGTATTGACTACATGTACTATATGTGTTTATATTAACCATTGTGCACCCAAGATAGAATTGCACGGTTTTTCCTATAGTATTATGTAGGACCTTGTTGTAATGAAATCGACTTATTAATGAAGGTATACTCTGAAAAAGACATGTGTTGAACTTATTCGGGCATTCTAAAGCCCTCGTCAACACACTTTTTGCTCAAAGACTCAACTTGAAGAATCATCTCGAGCAAAACATCAGGAAGTTTTTTGTTCTAATTCTATTTCTCGTATTATTTAATTGTTTTATTTATACAACGAGGACGTTGTATAATTTAAGTGGGGGATGGAGAATTAGAACGTACTTGTCCTTATTTTACAAAATAAACTTGCTACATGCTTAAAAGTGCTTAAAAATGGCCAAATTTAAAATTTATTTAGCATGACTTTTATAAAAATCACTAGTTACATTACCTAGCGCATTATAACCCTTGATACATATTGTGAGAATGTAGCCTATTACGTTTCTAAATGCTTAGTAAAAATTCCATAAAAATATGAGCGTGTCGGTGATGTAGTAGACTTTAAAACTTGGCTTGGTATATCACTCGAGACCCCAAAGATGAGCACTGTGGATTTAGTTGGAGTAACAAGCTTAACTGGTAAATTTCTAGGATTAAACCAAAAAGCCTACATGTTGTAAAATTAACTAACTACACTGGTTAGTTAACTCTCTTTTGTTTACTCTCACTTTTAGAGTAAGATCCCCTAGAATAAACTGTTGAGCCATTCTCGTCTTTTTCACAACAAAAATTATATGTTTAGTTACACCTTTACACCTTAGCCTACCGTGTAGATTAAGCCTATTTTAATCAAAGTTGCTAGTTGCTTTCATGTAAAGTTTTGTATTTCCTGCGTCAAAGTGGAATCTTTCTGTCTCTGTAATGGTCGGGAAATTGCACAATGCAATGGGAAAATAATGTAGCTCATAAATTTCTCTACTTTCGCGATTATGAATCATGTCTGAAGAAGTGTTACAAGGAAAATATTATCCGGATGAATTATGATAGTGAAGACGGTGAAATTAAACCGAGATTTATTATGTATTGTAAAAAAAAGAAAAGAGAGAAAAAAAGAGATGGAAGAAAAAGAGTCGGTTCAAAAGAAGTTTATACCGAAGGAATCACTTGGAAGGATCGATTATTCGTTGATACAAAAATCAACGATGTAAAGTCTTGTAAAAAGTGGATGATATCACCACTTATTATAAAAGTGTGTAAAGAGCGGGATGTAAAGGAAGTTGACCGTTATGGGAACGCCAACTTAGGTTGTCTTTGTCATTTTTGTGATCGAGGCGTTTCTCTATATGTTTGAGTCTTTGTCATGGAACGATCAGGGGAAAGTTACTAGCAACCGTACCTTATTTGTTGGCTTAATCTATTTGTTTTGTGAATTTTATTTAACACCCATTTTTCTTCCCATTCCTAGCAACTAACCTTGGGTTTTACTCAAACAAGGTTGGATTGGGTCATGCATGTCTATTCCGTCGTTACGGCCATGTATGCGTGATTTAGCCGCCTTGTTGGTTTACGACTTTCGGTGAAAGTTAAAAGCTCCCAATCCTATATCATTCTTCATCCTAAGCGCTGGTTAAACACGAACAAGGATGTGATCGGATTGTATATGTCTATTTCGTCGTTACGACCGTGTATGTACGATACAGCTGCCTTGTTGGTGTGGTACTTATGGTGAAAGATTGTTGAATGATCGACCCTAAGCCTTCTTAACCTAATTTATCTTTTAACTTGTTCCTCCTCATCACTAGTGGTGGAGATGTGTATCCTTGCCAAGCCTATGATAGAAAACTAATCACGACCGGGCAAAAACTAAATGTTGCACCCTAGATTAGTTGAGTGATCTGAGTGTTTTCATTTCCATATTTCGTGAGGAGCTTGGTTATGTACAGGTGATTAGAACAAAACGATGCTTAAACGGAAAAATCCTTAACTTCGGTTGGAACACATTTTCAAAACTGGAACTTTTTCTAAGGTCTACTTGAGGACAAGTAGGATTCAAGTGGGGGGATATTTGATGACATCAAATAACGTCTATTTTATAGCATCATTTATCCCGTATAAATTTCCATTTTATTTAATTATTTCAAGAATTAGTTCTTAATAGCTTATATTTATTATTTGCAGTAATTATGGAGTACTTTGTGAAGATTATCCAAAAGGCGCGCATTTTGGAGCTTAAATAATGAAATATGAAGATTGCTTATTCTGACTATATACGCCGTATCCAGCAAAGAAGATACGACGTATCCATGCCTGCACTTCACAAATAAACGACCAAGGATCAAGACCCAATACGCCGTATCTTTGACATTTAATACGCCGTATTCACAAGTCAACAGTCAAAGATATTGCATTTAACACAGTCAAGAGTCAATGATCCTGCAATTGATGCAATTAATGATGAACTTGGTCCTTACTCCATGGAATTTCCTTATACGCCGTATTAACTGCATTTAATACGGCGTATCCACCTTTTCCACAGCCTATAAATACCAAATTCCAATACGAAGTTTATCATGCTTTTAGCCACCAAGTCTGATTTCCAAAAGATTTATAAAGCCAAGAAGGTTCTGAAAAGTGGTCTGATCAATGGGAAAACTCTTGTAATCTCTACACTCCACTATATGCGTTCGGTTAGCATTATGTTTAATCGTTCATCTATGATTTCGTGTATTGTTACAATGACTATCGGCTAATACCTTTAGGTATTAGCCATGTTTATGATAATATAATGTTTTTGTACCAGCTTATGATAATATAATGTTTTGATTTGTATTTATAACGATTGTTCCTTATTCATTGTATGTTGATTATGTTTATCACTTCATACCCGTTTATGTGCTTAATTATGTGTTTTTCCTATCATTCAACTGGGTCTAGTCCTACATATTTAATGCGCTGTAACTTCGGTGTTGTTTGGGCGTAGGCTAAGAGTCCGGGATGGAAACTTATAATGCTTATTCATATAACTAGAATAATAGGATCACCAATAGAAAGCCATGTTTCGATCTATGGTTAAGTGGATAGGTAGACTAAGCCGGTGACTTAAGATTACACATAACGTCTTATTTCCATAGGTAGTTAAGTGGGTGTGGACTACTAGTATATGAATTTCCATTAAGCAGTAAGTTGGTAAAGCCTTCATGAGCTAGGATTCAATATAACCACCATTATAGTTTCCTAGATAGATTATAATCAACGGTGTGAGCTTTATGCGGGTTTAGGTTAATTGTGACAGGATTAATTAGCAACCTAACTTTGGAATGATATACCACCAAAGAATTAATACAATCATTGCACGAATAGACAATCAAGGCATATTATTAGATTAAACTAGCTAATACGTTTTCCTCACATTTGACCGCTCCCCAATCTTTTGTTAATCTCTTGTGTGCGTTATTTGTTATCACCTTACGATAATTAGAATTAAACTCATGCCAGTCTCTTAGGCTGGAAAACCCCTTTGTGTTAGTTTAAGTTTAATTAGATTTAATTAGAATAATTAGGTTAAATTAGTATTAAAACTAAATAAATAAAATACCAGTAGACTTGTTAAAGTGTTGTTTTAGGTTTGTCGGCTAAATATAAATGTAAAACTTGATAATTAAATAATTGACCCTACACGACAGCACATCAAAGATAACATATAATGGAAACGGAAATAGATGGGATACATTTAGGTAGGTTGGGGTAATTTGGATGTGGAAGGTTAGCGAATTATTTACACGAATACACAGATGGTTGGGTTGCTAAGCCAAGACCTCGGACGAAGATATATACAAACTAACATAACTCTACATCAATCTATTTCTTTTTTCTTTTCTATTTTTTTTAATAACATACATACATCACTCCGGGTGTTTATAATACGTTTTACCCCTACAGTTGAGCTTTTACATGCTCGATATTTATAATCTAACTAATGACCCGATTAGAGGTGGATCAAAATAACATGGAGATCATCTAACAAATTTTGTGGATCCAAGGTCTGATAAGATCTTTCTAAGCCTGTTAGGGTGGTAGCTAATCTGATTGATCTAAAAACTAACTACAAGAGAGACAATGACTATTGAACAGTATAAGTTATGCGAATCTAATTATATGCATTAAGAAGAACAATGAATTAACCAGAACTTTTGATTATATCTAATCTGCTGGTTACAGATTACTTAACTATGAACTATCTCTCAAAATAGATAATGTAGAGCATGTAGATAACTTAAGATTTAACTTGTTAAGTATAGGACAAATATGCGATAATAAGTGTAAAGTAACTTTCTCTGAACATGACAGTGAAATTACTAAGGATGGTAAGGTCATAGGTGAAGGTATTAGGAAGAAAGGCTTATATGTGATGAAATTAGGAAATAAGCCTAAAGACAAAAAAATTCTAGCAACGATTGATGAAAACTCCATGTTGTGGCATAGGAGATTAGGTCATGCAAATATGCGTCTCATTCAATCGTTAGCATCTAAGGAATTAGTTAGAAACTTACCTAAGCTTAAGTTTGATCAACACTTCTATGATGCTTGCAAAATTGGAAAGCAAGCTCATACTAGTCATAAGGCTAAGAATATAGTCTCAACGACTAGATGCTTAGAACTCCCTCATATGGATCTCTTCGGTCCATCCGCCGTACGGAGTTACGAAGGAAATCGCTATACCTTAGTCATAGTAGATGACTATTCTAGGTATACTTGGACTAGATTCCTTAAGGACAAAACCGAAGCCTTCGATCAATTTGAAATATTTAGTAAGAAAATTCAAAACCAATTAGGGTGTACAATAGTGTTAATAAGAACCGACCACGGTAGGGAATTTGATAATGAGGTGCAATTTGGAGAGTTTTGTAAGCCTTCATATGGATCTCTTCGGTCCATCCGCCGTACGGAGTTACGAAGGAAACCGCTATACCTTAGTCATAGTAGATGACTATTCTAGGTATACTTGGACTAGATTCCTTAAAGACAAAACCGAAGCCTTTGATCAATTTGAAATATTTAGTAAGAAAACTCAAAACCAATTAGAGTGTACAATAGTGTCAATAAGAACCGACTACAGTAAAGAATTTGATAATGAGGTGCAATTTAGAGAGTTTTGTAATGCCAATGGAATTACACATAATATCTCAGCTCCACGCACTCCTCAATCAAATGGCGTGGTTGAAAGGAAAAATAGGACACTTCAAGAAATAAGTAGGACTATGACTCAAAATAGTAAAGCCTAAATCATCTGAAATAAACGCACTAGGAAAGTCAAAGAATCACTTAACGTGACATTCGATGAAATTCCTCCACCCTCTAAGACATCACCCTTGGTGGATGATGAATTAGATGAAGATGAAGCAATTAAGGTTACCGAAAAGAAAAACCTAGAAAATGACATTGTGGATGAAACTTAAGAGATTGACGAAATAGTTAATATTAAGGAATCTAGGAACCATCCATTAGAAAATGTCATAGGAAACGTTAACCAAAGAACCCTTAGATCACACGCCCAAAACCAAAGTAACTTATTTTGTTTTATATCAACTATAGAACCTAAGAATATGAATGAAGCCTTAACGAATGATAGTTAGATAGTCGCTATGCAAATTAAATCAATTCATTACTAACAACGTTTCAGAGTTAGTTCCACAACCTAGGAATATGACAATTATAGGAACTAAGTTGGTGTTTAGAAATAAGTTAGACAAGAACGGTATTGTTTCTCGAAATAAGGCTAGGTTAGTTGCTCAAGGCTATAATCAACAAGAGGGCATCGATTATGATGAAACTTATGCCCCAGTTGCTAGACTTGAGTCAATTAGGATACTATTAGCTTATGCTTGTGCTTTAGATTTTAAACTATTCCAAATGGATGTAAAAAGTGCATTCCTGAACGGTTTTATCAATGAGGAGGTATACGTGGCACAACCTCCAGGATTCATTGACTTTGAAAAACCAGATCATGTTTATAAACTAAAGAAAGCTTTATATGGTCTTAAACAAGCACCCAAAGCTTGGTATGATAGATTAAAAGCTTTCCTTATTAAACATGAATATAAAATGGGAATGGTAGATAACACTCTTTTTACTAAAGAAAAAAAGTTCAAGAACCTCATCATCGTTCTAAAATATAGGTCGATGACATCCAATTCGATCGGTTTATTTTTTAATTTTTATTTCGACTATGTCAAGCATGTGTGAGTGAATTGCCAAAATCATGCATGACGAGTTCGAGATGAGCATGATGGGTGAACTTAAATTCTTCTTTGGACTACAAATAAAACAAATGGAAAATTAAGGATGGCAATGGGCGAGAAAAAAAAAAAAAAAAAAAAAAAAACAAAAAAAAAAAAAAAAAAAAAAAAAAAAAAAAAAAAAAAAAAAAAAAAAAAAAAAAAGAAAAAAAAAATAAAAAAAAAAAAAAAAAATAAAAAATAAAAAAAAAAAACAAAATGGTTCCCAAAACCCATGGGTACCCGCATGTAAATAGGCGGGCAATCTCGTTAATTTTCACCCACGGGTGGGTCGTGGGTGAAAATTTATATCTATCAGTGGGTGACGGGTAATGTATACCCATCACGGGTGTACCCATTTAAAATACCCACGGGTGTACGCATTTAAAAATACCCACGGGTGTACCTGCCAAAATATCCATGAGTGTACCCTTAAACTCATTTGTTTGTAATAGTAAAAATTATTAGACTACTTAAAATATATGTGATGTTATATATCTAATATATATATATATATATATATATATATATATATATATATATATATAATTAATAACCACTCGATCTCTAGAAAACACAATAAACTAACAGTTTTATTGAGGTCCAAGACTAAAAAGTAAATATGAAAAATCAAACTTTTAACATATATACATGTACGTCTTAGTTCAGACATATAATTTGGTGTAATGATACTTAATTTGCTAATTTTAGACATGTGTAAGTATTTTGTGAACTTGGCATATGATAAATTGATATGGTGTCTTGTTACCAAGTTTCATTGTTAGTTTCCATGATATTGTGATTTGATTACATTTCACTAACCCACGGGTTTACCCGTGGGCGATGGGTACCCACGGGCATGGGTATGGGTAAAAGGTTGTACCTATTGGTGGGTGATGGGTGGGTGGCGGGTGAGAAAAAATCCATGAAGGCGGGTGACGGGTTTGAGGTACCCATGCCCATTACCCACGGGTGTCATCCCTATGGAAGATTGTATTTTCTTTAATCAATCTAAATATATTAAAGAAATGCTTAAGAATTTTGGCTTAGAAGAATCTAAACCAATGAAAACCCCCATGTCCTCTGATACCAAACTCACGAAAGACGAAGAGTGTGAGTCGATAGATAATACCAAGTATCGAGACATGAAAGGTAGTTTATTATACCTAACGAAAAGTAGGCATGATATCATGTTAGTGTATGCCTTTGTGCCCGCTTCTAAGAGGCTCCCAAAACCTCTCACCTTGAAGCGGTTAAACGTATCTTTCGATACATTAAAGGCACTAAGCACTTAGGATTATGGTATCCTAAGGGGACTGGCATAGAAACAGTAGTATATGGCGACTCTGATCATGCGGAAGATTATATGGATCAAAAGAGCACTAGCGGTATTTGTACGTTCATGGGATGTTGTTGACATTGGTTCTCGAAGAAAGAAACCGCTCTTGCTATATCCACTACCGAAGCCGAATACGTAAGCGTCGAAAAGGCATGTCAACAAGTACTATGGATGAAGCAAGCTCTTATCGAATACGATGTTCGACTCAACGACGTCCCGATCATGTGCGACAATAAAGGCGTGATTGACCTTAGCAAAAACCCGGTGCAACATTCTCGAACCAAACACATCAAAATTCATCACCACTTTCTTCGTGATAATGTCCAGAAAGGACATATCTCAATCGAAAAAGTGTCGTCCGTCGACAACATCGCCGACATTCTTATGAAACCCCTTAAATGTAAATCGTTTAACTATTTACATCTTGGTTTAGGAATGATGAACACATTCCATAAATCACATTAGTCAGCTTCTCTTTCTATCTCAATTCTAGTCCGTGTTCCATTCCGTGTCATGACAACTTAAATACTTCATCCAAAGTACTTTAAGCATTTTTAATTCGCGAAATGCAAATTAAAATGTCACTCCTATTTGTAAAATTTTCGTCAAAAACTGAGTCCAAAACCCCTCGCTAAGGGCGGCCCCCAATATATTTGGGACCGCCAACCGATATGGGACCGCCATCAGCAGCCACTAAAATTGAACACTTAATCAACAAAATTTAAAACAGAAAAACAAACACCCCCTTTCATATCTGTAGCGACGAACACGACTCAAACCACCTAAAAACTCAAAATCACCTATTAAAATACAAATTTAAGATTAAATCAACACCTATAATCATCCACAACATCTTAAAGATCATCAATTGTGTGAGTCCCAAACTGAACAGATCTTTGCAGCCTGCTAAGGGTGATAGCCAACTTGTATAAATACAGATTGACTATAGAGAATACACTGACTATGAATACTTATTGTATATGCGGAATCTACACAATAGTATTAAGAAGAACAATGAAAAACTAAACTTTTATTTCTATTAATCTGCTAAAGTGATTACAGATTACTAACTATGAGATATGATTGTATGAAATGAGATATATATATTGAACTGCTTGTTATCTCTCTAATGCCGTAGGGTTCCTTTTATAGACCAAGGATAAACCCTAACAGACTTACAAAATGCACAAAAGATAATACATATCTTCTCCTATAATATCTCATGCATATCTCTTAAACGGTACTAACTATTTTATACTAACGGTACTAACTAACTGAGCAGTACTTAACACTTTGTACTGTCAGTACTAACTATAACTATCGGTACTAAGTATATACCTAACGGTACTAAGTCAGGAATGAATAATTCCCAACAATCCTCCCCTAAACATGATTTTGAACTCTTTTAACTTCATGTTTCTTCAGGTTAATCTTCTTAAGTTCTTGGAGGATGTATCCAAACACTTTAACACATCTTGATCTGATCTTGAAACACTATCCATCTTCATCAGCAACTTTGTCTTGTCAGCAACATCTTTTCAGCAACAATCCAACTAAGTTGGCTTTGTAGTTTTTGGTAAACTACCAGCCATAAACGGATTTGATTTTCCTTTACCAGTAGCCGTTTGCTCTAGGATAGTCAACTCTTTATTTCAAAAATATGGTGAGTTAATTACCATACAGTTTTTGGTAAACTGTCAACCATCAACGGAATTGATTTGTCCTTTATTACCAAATACCGTTTGCTTTTGGACTAGCCAATGCTTCATTGCTATAACATGGTGCATTGATAAACCATATAGTTTTTAGCAAACTATCAGCTATAAACATATTTAAGTAGTCTTTATTGTATTTACCCAGGGAAACTAGTTGGATCTTTTGGGACTAGCCAACTCTTCACCATGGAAAAAGCAAGGTGAGTTTGTAGAACCCCTTTAATTTATAGTAAATTGTCAACACATAAACGGATTGAGAAATTCTTACCATAACCGTGTTTGCTTATGGACTAGCCAGTTCTTATGCCTATTAAGCATGGTGAATTGATGACCATTTGTTGTGTGGTGGTTAGCCAACACTCAAACCCTTCTCATCTCCATTTACATCATCAATTCTCATCAATCTGTTGCTTAATAAATCTGATCAAATCAAGGGCAGCAGTACTTTCTCTTTCAACTTCCAATCCAAGATCAAGCATCCTTTGCAATAAATCCTTGGAAAGAGGATATCTTTTTTCAACTAACATGTGGATGACTGTCCCATCTTTAAGTTCTAGTATGTAAACTCCACAAGCTTCATACAATCTCCAAGTGACAATCTCCCAATCTTGTTGATCATCCCAGAAATCACTTTGATCATTTTCTTCTTGTGAGGATTCCATCATTATCTTCAAATCTCCCCAAAGAATTAACTCAATTCCTTCTAATGTAATTTCTGAGTACTGCTCCATCACTAAATCATACAAGTGAAACAAATCTTGCCTATTAAATATATGCAATACCTCTAATAAATAGTTAAATGCCCTGAAGTTTCCATTTGCTCTGTAGATAACAAGATAGTCCCCATCTGGTGATGATACCTTATCCAACTTAGCAATGATATATTTTCTCTCCATTATTTCACTATCCATAGTACTTTCAAATGTAACCATCTTCAGGCATTTTCTATGTTCATCATCACTATTAATATCTGGTTGAGGTCTTTTCCTTTTCCTTGCAATCATCTTTATATGACCACTTTTCTCTTCTTTGTACCTTGCTCTATCACATCTACCTTAGTAGGTACCTTTGCTGTATCTTCAGTCTTTGGAGTTTCTTCAACAACCCTCTTCTTTAAACTCTTTTGATCAGGGTCTTTTACTCCTTCATTCATCTCCTTAATCCTTTTTTCATCCTCAGTGGAACCAACAGCAGTGAAACTTTCATCAAACCTTTTCACTTTCTCATATAAAGCTTGTATGTCTTCAAAAGTTTTGCTCTTTGGGTCTGAGTGTTTCTTGTTTCCAACATGCTTCAAATAAGTCATCATTGATTTTTCTTAACTGAGTTCTTATATATGTTTATTCCTGATTGCAATAGCTCTTTGTTCTGCAAAGAAACTTAACTTCTTTGAGCTGCAATTGTATCATGAAGGAACTTTGCTCTTTTCTTCCACAGTGAAACTGCTCTCCTCTTCATCTTGAAGTCTTAGAGCTAGAAGTCTCTCAGCTTTAATTCTTGCTTGGATAAAATCATACTCATTTGAAAGGGCAGTCTGTATAACTTTTTCTTCAGCTAGCTTTTTAACTTCTTCTTCTGCTTCTCAATCTTCTTGTACCTTTCCTAGCCAATCTTCACTATAGCAAGTTGCTTAAACTTCTTTTGGGTGTGGTTTTTTTTGTTTGTTTCTTTTTGTGGGGGGTGTACAGCTTCAGGAATACCTTCAATTCAGTAATCATGAGATCATCTTCCTTTTCAATTTTCTTTTTTTCCCTTATCTTTTTTGGATCTATCTTTGGAAGAGGCTTTAATGTCAATAATGATCTGGTTAAAGTAGGTCTAGGTCTCTCAGTCTCTTCAACATCCTTAAGCTCTACTCCTTTCTCCTTTTCTCTTGAAACTACTTTGGCTTGGCTCATGTTGAGAAGAACTTAAGCAATAGTTTCATCATCTCCAAACATTGTAGAGTATTGTTAGAGTGGGTGGAGTAGCACTTTTCCTTCTTTAGTTTGATCATGCAGGTTTAAAAAAAACCTACATCAGGCTAACCGTCACTATATTTTTGCCTTGACGTATTAAACTTTGGGTCTTCATACTAACATTTGGTCTGTCAGTACTAACTTTTTCCTTGTCGGTACTAACTACACCTTCAGTACTAACTGCATCTTCAGCACTCTCTTTCTCTTTATTCACTACATCTCTTGTCCTCCCCACATCTTGAGCATCTTCAGTATCCATATAGTCTAATGTATCATCAGGAAGCTCATCAAATAACGGATCTTTATGGACTGAAGGTTTAGCTTTGGCAGATTTCCTCCCTTGGTTAGATACAGACTCCTTGGATTTCTTTCCTGCCAATCTTTTCTTCAAGGATAAACTCTTCATCCAAGCTCTGTGGTGTGTAATAATAGGTTTGGCTTTCTTCTAAAGCTTTTTGATATGTGCCTTCAAGTGTTTTATTTCCTTGGCTTGATTTGTAACTTGTGTACATAAAGAGATACAAAGATCATACATACTTTGGAGTGTCATGTCACCCTCATTCCTTGAAAGGGATTTATCACTAGATGACTGACCTCCATGATTCCCACCAGAACTCTCTGGAATAGAATCAGGAATATGTGTAGAAGGTAAAGGTCTAGGGGATGGGTCAGTCTGAGGCTCAACATTGGCTTCTCTTGGATGAGGAGGAGAGGGTGTAGGTTGGGGTTCAAATGGTCTTTCTGATGTGGCACCTTCATCCTCAGTTAGTTGTACCAACATAGAAGCAAATAAAGGTGTGACATTCCCTGAAAAATGTTTACCCTTTTTAACCATAAAGGAGAAAACTTTACTTGTCAAAACATTTACAGGAAAATGGTCTAAAGGTACTGGTACATTCATTAGCTGTTTATCTAAAAAGATTGAAATGAACCTTAGATACATGACAAAAAATTTCTTTGCATCTAAGTACCATCAAAAATTAATTTAGAAAAAATATATTTTTGATTAGATGTTAAGCAAATTACAACAGTGGCAATGTTAGTGGGAATTTGATCCCAAGAAGTGTTTTTTGAACTAATACAATGATTCATTGTATGAAAAAGAAATCTCTATTGGGGTGAAAACAAAGCTTTGTTAAATTGGTTAGAAAAACAGTTAAATCCCCTGCGGTCCCCATCCCCCCCCCATTCCCCCGCCCCCCCGAATAATCCCACACCCCCATGGAGTAGAGAACAAGCCCCCCCCCATCCCGAATCCCGAGCCCCCCGCAGCCCCTCCCAAACGCCCCCCCCGCACCCCACCCCCCCACGCCCCCCCCCCCCCCACCCCCGCCGTCCCCCACACATCCCCCCAACCCTTCCCCACCCCCCCCCACCGCCCTCCACCGCCCCACATCCCTCGATCCCGGGGCTCCGCGCCCCCCCAAATCCCCCCCCCCCCCCACCCCCGCCTAAATCCCACTCCCCCCCTCATCCCCAACATCCCCCCTCCCCCCCAACCCAACCCCCCCCCCCCCCACGCCAACCCCCCCAACCCTGGGGCCCATAGATAATTAGATAGATAGAACCCACCCACATCCCCCCCATCCCCCAGCCCCATCCCCCCAGCCCCCACCCCCGCATATCCCCGTGCACCCCCCCACCCCCAAAAATCCCACCCCCAAGACAATTCCATAACCAATGAGCTAAGCATCAAATATAGCCTGATTAGGTAGAGAATCTATCCCATCGGCATCATCAAAAAGAAGATCACTTCTTATTGATGCTTCAGAGATAGATACAGGCTTGCCAGCTACTTTGGCAGTAATATACCTAACATTGTTGATTATTTTGGATTTAGTAGACATCCAAAACTGTTTCAACAAATGTAGTAGAGACTACTGGACTTACAGTGAGAGCATTGTGAATAAAGCTTCACGCAAGAAAGTTAATAACCTCATGAAACTCTGCATTCCCAGCAGTCTTTTCCAAATATGCAACCATGTTGTGTTTAGGTACGAGATTCAAAGTACTTGCCATGATTGGAGATCGTCGTGAGTGAGAGATTAAGGGCTGAATGAAAGAAAGTGATTTAAGAAAGATTACGTGAGTGAACTGTGCAATTGGGATGGGTTTATATATGTTTGGCAAACCTAAATGCATAGAAACCATTTCAATTTACACTTTATACCCTTGGCGGTATTTTCTTCAACGTCTCTATAGCGGTACTATCTTTGCCCAACGGTACTAACTTTGCACTGTCGGTACTAACTATTGTCAACCAAAGAATGAACAACTTTGGCAACAGCAGTGCTTCAGTACCATCTTAAGCTCTTCCCAATGACTCACTAAAACCCAAATAACTCCATGAAAAACATCACTATGGTCAAGATGCTTCTGCACACTGAACACTTCATACAAACTATACAACAAATCATATTGCCTCCCCTTAACTAATGCAGCTTATGGATTGATCATGCCAATAGTAACAACCAAGAACTGAAACCTGCTAACATCAAATGCCTTGGTTAGAAGATCAACTACATTGTCATCAGTGTGTATTTTCAGCACCTGGATAAGTTTCTTCTCATAAGCATCCCTTATGAAGTGGTGCCTAATGGCAATATGCTTTGTTTTGGAGTGATATACTAGATTCTTTACAATGCATATTGTACTTTCATTATCAATGTAGATCTTTGTGTTCATGAAATTGAACCCATAGTCTAACATTTGATTTTGAATCCACAAAACTTGCCCACAGCAATTTGCAGCAGCAACATATTCTGCCTCTGTAGTA
Organism: Tanacetum coccineum; assembly: GCA_026074375.1. NCBI lineage: Eukaryota > Viridiplantae > Streptophyta > Magnoliopsida > Asterales > Asteraceae > Tanacetum > Tanacetum coccineum. The sequence goes on from BQNB010126427.1 coordinate 16,980, forward strand.
GAAGTAGCCACAATGGTCTGCTTTTTGCATTGCCAAGAAATAAGTCTCCTGCCAAGAAATTGACAACCTCCTGTTGTGGATTTCCTATCAAGATTTGCTCCAGCATAGTCACTATCTGAGTAGGCTTCCAGGTCAAATGAGGACACTCTAGGATACCAAAGGCCCAGTTTGGGTTTGCCCTTTAGATACCTAAAGATTCTCTTAACAACACTTAGATGGGAAGTCTTTGGATTGACCTGAAACCTAGAACAAGCACAGACTGCAAACATAATATCAGGCCTAGAAGCAGTCAAGTACATTAAAGAACCAATCATGGATCTATAAAGATGTACATCCACATCACTAGCTTCCTCATCCTTGACTAAAGGCTTCTGGGTCTCAATTGGTGTACTAGCAGTCTTAACACTGACAAAATCAAACTTCTTCAGGATTTCTGCAACTTAAAACTTATCCTAACTTTATAAAGATACATCTTCTTTCTGTTTCACTTGTATTTCCAAGAAAGAAGGTGAGCTGCTCCATTGAACTCATCTGTAATATCCTACTCTTGCATTAATGCCTCAAATTCATCACACCAAGATTTCTTTCTAGAACCAAATATGATATCATCCACATAAACTTGTACTAATATGATATCATGTTTTTCCTTCTTAATGAAAAGAGTCTTATCAATAGTTCCTCTTCTGTATCTATCCGTCAATAAGAAAGTAGATAAAAGTAGCATAACCAGGCTCTGGAGCTTGGGTCAAACCATTGAGATGTTTTATAAAACAATTTAGGAGATTCTAAGCATTCATAAATCGAGTTATATATTTTTAACCCGTTTGCCTTATTAATGAGTAAATAGGTCTATACGATCCCTTTTTTGTAGGCTTACTTGACGAAGGTTGCCCGTGTTCTTTAATTTTTTGAAAAATGGGTCTTTTTTTGTATAACTTTTTTCAAAACTTGCAGGTTCAGGCTTCCAACTTCCAAAAACTGGGTGCTCCTAGAACTTGATGTCTATTTTGGCTGAAGACGGTAAAGAAAGAGATCAACTGGAATCAATTGCATGTCCCACTCTACCACAACCAAATAGGAGAAACAGAATTAGTAAATACAACTGTAACAGGATTTATAAATGATGCCTTAAGGATCCAGGATCGTTTGATGTGTGGAAATTTAGTTAATATGGAGAAAAGAAAGGTAGATGGCCTGTATCTGGGATTTCCATGGAGAATAACATTTCAATAACTTTTAAACACATTTTTTTTTGCTATTTGTGTTTAATTTTTAAATTTGGTGTGTATATGAAAGTAAGTGATCAATTGGGATGGCTTTTGAGCTCGAGGTTAGTAAAATACTAATTCAACGAAACTTCGAAAATATTTTCTTTCCAGATCTAAACATGTAGAGTGTGTTTCCTGAGCCCATTTAATGATCCAAATGTGTGTCTTTGCAATGACCACTTTTGTGAATGTTGCTTTCAAGTGCGTTTTAAGGTTTAGAAAACATTAACGTAAAATCCCGCGCTTCGCAGCGGAGCGCAGTTTATAAACCTCGTTGTAAATTGATAGCAACCTACCACTTTCCACTTAGACGTTAATATATTGAAGCCATTTCTTTTCCCTTTTTTATAACTGTGCTCAACAATTGCATTCATAATTTCACTACTTGCTCCATTGGTGTGCTAACATTATTAACTGTGTTAGTACTGGTAGCTCTAGCAGCTCCTGCTTGAAGAAGCAAATCCTCAGCTTCTTGAGCAAACTCCTTTCTAAGAGCTTCAGCTGTATCATTAGCCTCCTTTTCTTGTCTTTTAAGCCTTTCAAGCTCTTCCAAAAAGGATTGATCCTCCTGATCTACTGGCTCCTCGTTTGTCTTTAAACCAGTATCCTTATTAGGCTTTTCACCTTCATTCTTTGCTTCTGAGCTCTTGATTGTTGAAGTATAAGAAGAACATATTGGCAGTACAAAGTAGTCTTGAGCAGGGTTAGCTTCCATTTCAGAATTTCCTACATTAATATTATCTTGTGTACCTGCACTATGATTAGTTTCTTCTGGACCTGTAGTTTTGTTAGCTTGATTCTCTGATCTCACAGGCTGATAATTCATTGAATCAGTTAAATAATCCAGATCAAATAGCCAATTAGGTCCTTTCCCTGCAACATTTGGTTTATTTTCTAAAAGGTTTATATGTAGGTTTTCTTCAACTCTCTTGGTTTCTAAATTGTATACCCTAAAAGCCGTGCTATTTAGGGAATACCCAATTAAAAACCCTTTATTAGACTTCCCTTCAAACTTGCCCAGATGGTCAATGGTATTCAAGATGGTCACATGGCACCCAAAAGGTCTTATATAGCTTATGATTGGTATTTTACCAGTTATAAGTTCATAAGGTGTCTTATTTTGAGGCTTGGTCACTAATACCTTATTAAGGACATAACAAGCAGTACTAATTGCTTCAGCCCAAAAAGTGTTAGGTAAAAATAAATCTGCTAGCATTGTTCTAGCAGCCTCAATAAGGGTCCTGTTCTTTCTCTCAGCAACTCCATTTTGTTATAGAGTTCTAGCATTATTGTATTCCCTCTTGATCCCTTTTGACCCACAGAATTCAATAATGTCCATGTTCTTAAATTCTGTAC
>BQNB010126428.1:0-19603 GCA_026074375.1 Tanacetum coccineum
GTTAGAGAGATTGCTTGAGTAAGTGTGCTATTGAAATGGATTCTTATAGGTTTAGGAGACCTAATTTCAAAGAAAACGTTCCAATTTACACTTTGTACCCTTGGCGGTATTTTCCTCCAACTGGCTCTTTAGCGGTACAAACTTTGCCCAGCGGTACTAACTTTGCATGGTCGGTACTAACTTTGTCCAAACTGAGAATGAAAGAAACAGTATCAGGACTGCTTTAGCACCTTGAATAACTCTTCTCAGTGACTCTCTAAATCTTCATAAGGCTTTTACAAGCATTACTTAGCAAAAAAAAATATAGACTCCATCACCTGACCCATCTAACCATGACTCACTATTTAGGTGGTCGAACCAACTTCTCCTCACCATCAACACATACTAACCAATTGTATCTGGAAATACTCTTTGGATGGTCTACTTAATCTCATGTCTTCAAAATGCTTCACAAGAAAATTCTTATTCTTAATTAAAAGTAGATTGTCCATCATTTTCCACCATTTCATTTTCAGTTGAATCTTGATGGGTAGAAAGGTGGAGCATAAGAGTTTAGGGGTTTTGTTAGAACAAGTTTGATTTGGCATGGTGTGTTTTAGCTTGTTGAAGAGTATGCTTTGTGATTTATGTTTCATCCACAGATGACCAATTCATATTGCCTCCCTTTAACTAATGTAGCTTATGGATTTATCATCCCAATTGAGACAACCAAGAACTGAAATCGGCTAACATCAAATGCCTTGGTTAGAAGATCAGCTACATTGTCATTGGTGTGAATTTTAAGCACCTGAATTAGCTTCTTTTCATAAGCATCTCGAATGAAGTGGTGCCTAATAGCAATATGCTTTGTCTTCGAATGATAGACTGGATTCTTTACAATGCAAATGGTGCTTTCATTATCAATGTAGATCTTTGTGTTCATGAAGTTGAACCCATAGTCTAACATTTGATTTTGAATCCATAAGACTTGCCCACAGCAACTTGCAGCAGCAACATATTCTGCTTCTGTTGTAGAAGTAGCTATAATGGTTTGCTTTTTGCATTGCCATGTAATGAGTCGCCTGCCAAGAAATTGAGAACCTCCTGTTGTGGATTTCCTGTCAAGATTTGCTCCAGCATAATCACTATTTGAGTAAGATTCTAAGTCGAATGTAGATTCTCTAGGATACCAAAGGCCTAATTTAGGTTTGCCCTTTAGGTACCTAAAAATTCTTTTGACAGCAGTCAAACATAATGTCAGGCCTAGAAGCAGTCACATACATCAAGGAGCCAATCATTGATCTATAGAGATGAACATCTACATCACTGGCTTCTTCATCTTTGACTAAGGGCTTCTGAGTCTCTATTGGTGTACTGGCAGTCTTAACACTTGCAAAGTCAAACTTCTTCAGTATTTCATCAACATACTTATCCTGGCTTATGAATATACCATTTGGTTTCTGTTTGACTTGTAGACCAAGAAAGAAAGTAAGCTCTCCCATTGAACTCATCTGAAATCTACTCTTCATCAAAGCCTCAAATTCATCACACCAAGACTTCTTTGTTGACCCAAAGATGATATCATCCACATAGACTTGAACTAAAATGATATCATTTTTGTTCTTCTTTAAGAAGAGAGTTTTGTCAATTGTCCCTCTTCTATATCCATTCTTTAACAAGAAAGTGGATAAGGTAGCATACCAAGCTCTTGGAGCCTGATGTAGTCCATACAGAGCTTTAACCACTTTGTAGACTTTCTGAGGAGACTTAGGATCTTGGAAACCTGGTGGTTGAGACACATATACTTCTTCATCAATCTTGCCATAGAGAAAGGCACTCTTCACATCCATTTGATAGACTATAAACCCCATATATGAGGCAAAAGCTAAAAAGATCCTTATGGCTTCAAGTCTAGCCACAGGAGCAAAAACTTCATCATAATCTATTCCTTCCTCTTGCCTGTGTCCCTGAGCAACTAATCTAGCTTTGTTCCTGACAACCACTCCTCTTTCATCTTTCTTATTCCTATATACCCACTTTGTACCGATAGCCTTCTTTCCATAAGGCAAATCTACTAGAATCCAAACTTTTTGAATTTCAAACTGCAACAATTCTTCTTGCATAGCATCAACCCAACTTTCATCTTCAAGAGCTTCTGAAATCTTCTTGGGTTCATGTTGAGATAGAAAACAAGCAAATAAACAATGATGAAAGTCCTTATGATTGTTTCTCCTTTGCTTTTGAACATAACTAACAAAAGCATGAGCTTCAGAACTTTTATTTACTTTGCTTCTTGTTTGTACTGCTGATGTTGGATCTCCTAGAATAAGTGTTGAAGGATGAGAGGGATTAATTCTTGATGTGGGAATAGGACTAACATTCACAACTGTTTCCAAATTTGTGAAGTCAGCCTCTGCACCCTCATCATCATAAGATGAATGTGTAAAGATACCATCAGTAGTATCTTCATGAATATCCTCAAGTGGAGGTATTTCAGAGTCATCTTCTTGGGAATTGGTTGTGTCAGAAAGAGATAGTCCCTCATTTGCACTGGCAGTACTAACTGGTATGCTAACGGTATTAACAAAGTTAGTACCGCTAGCTTTAGCTTTTGTGCTAACAGTACTAAAAATGTTAGTACTGCTAGACTTAGCAGCTCCTGCCTGAGTAACCAAGTTCTCAGTTTCTTGTTCAAGATTCTTCCTGAGAGCTTCAGCTTCCTCATTAGCTTCCTTTTCTTGCCTTTGAAGTCTTGCAAGATCATCCAGAAAGACTTGTTCTTCCTCTCTTGGACCTCCTATCTTATTATCTGATTTTGAAGCAAATGGGTTTGTTGAAGAATAGGAATGCCATATTGGCAGTTCAAAGCAGTCTTGAGCAGATTCATCTTCTTTTTCAGAATCTCCTGCATCAATCTTGTCTTTTGTACCTGAATTTTGGTTAGATTCTTGTTGACCTGCATGAATGTTAGCTTGATTCTCTGATCTAACAGAGTCATAGTTCATAGAATCAGTCAAATAATCAAGGTCAAAAAGCCAATTTGGTCCTTTCCCTGCAACATTGGTTGGATACTAAATCGTATACACAGAAAGCCTTGCTTTGTAGAGAAATACCAACCAAAAATCCTTCATTCAGATTTTCCAGCAAACTTGCCCAAGTGGGTCTATGTTGATTCAAGAAGGTCACAAGGCACCAAAAGGTCTTATAATAACTTATATATTGGTGTCTTACCAGTTAAAATATCATACAGGAGTCCTATTATGAGGCTTGATCAATAATGACCCTGTATAGAACATAACAAGCAAGTACTAACCTGCTTCAGCCCAAAAAGTGTTAGTAAAAATAAAATCAGCAAGCAGGTCCTTGCAGCCTCAAAAAGGGATCCTTTTCTTTATCTCAGAAACTCCATGTTTGTTTGAAGTTCTGGCATTGCTGTATTCCCACTTAATCCAATTATTAACCTATAGAATTCAATAATATCGCCTGTTTTTTAAAAAATAATGTTCCATTATCACCTCAATATTTTAACCTCTTGATCAATTGTTCTCAATTCTATAAAGTCCTTAAAGGATTGCACTAGTTTCATCCTTAGTTCTTAAAAAATGTCCAACTAAATCTTCTAAAATCATCAGATGATAACCATACAATTGTCTTATGGTTTTGCTTCTGACAGATGTTAGGTCCAAACATAGTCCATAAGAAAAGTAGAAGGGTGGTGCCTAATAGAGGCTAACAAATGTTGGCTTACAGAATCTTTGTGTGCTTTCCTTTCTGACAAGCAACACACTTGTGGTTCATTTGAAAAAGCCATTGAGGGTAAACCCTGACAAGGTTCCCTTCACAAGACTGTTTAGTTTTTGAAATTTTTACAATGACCAACCTCCCTATGCCATAAGTAGATTCATCAATGGTATCCTTTTGCAATAAAACAAGCCAAACCTCTTAAAGGGAACAATGTTTTCTCTAAATTGAAACGTACATAATGTTTTGACTTGGGACTTTAAGTAATATTTGATTTTCAACAGTTAACTTAAAATCAGGGACAAAACAGACATTCAGAGTCAGTAAACAGAACCTTGGTTCTTTTTGTCACACAATTGTGACACATGAAAAGAGATGAAAGGCTGGAAGTTCTTTCACAAAACTTACTATCCTCAAAATCTAACTTACCAGGTTAATTTTTCCCCTTTGCCAGTATATATCCTTTACAAACCACCAAAGGAAACAGGGCACCATTAAAAGTCTGAAAGTCAGCGAAGGTAAGCCTGTTCCCTGTCATGTGCCTGGAACATCCACTAATCAATAATTTCCTTTATTATTTAGATGTTCTAAGTGGAAAAATCCTGCCACAAGTAAAAGTAAAGATAATAGTCCTCTCTTAGGGACCCAAGCCTGTTGGGCTTGAGTCTGCCTAGTGGATCTTTGAAAGTTGAACAATTTCTAAGACTAGATCTACCATTGTATTTGGAGAGAATATTATTGTTGTATCCTTTTGTTCTCCATACACAACCTGCTGAGGACTTAACAGCAGTGTCCCATTTTACCCCAACAGTATAACATTTTTACATTAGCATATAAACTTTTATGGTTTAGAGATATTGATTTTAGTACGTTTTTTCTTTGAAATTCCATGATGATGAGGTTGAATGAGTTTGTGAAAAACATTTGCTGGTCTAACAGCCATTCACAATGGCTTAACATATTAACTTATTAGAGGCAGTGCTATTAGAACTGTCAGACTGTTAACTTATTTGTCTAGCAATTACTAAAATTGTTAGGTACCGCTAGCTTAGCAGTATTAAACTGGAGTTAATCCAGTTCTTATTTGTACTGCTAAAGGAACAAATTGATTTTGTTTATTTAACCTTTAAACATTGTTCCATGTTGGTTTCCTCACCCTTGGTACCAATACCCTATATATATAATTTTGTTTGTTAGTTCAACTTGTTTAGCCATTTTACATGATAATCACAATCACTATTAAATGACTAAACTACCAAACACAGAACTGTTCTATCAGAAAACCCCTGCCCAACTCTTTGTTGTTAACCTTAGGTTTTTGACTATGTGTAGACTGATTCTTAACATTTTCCCTAGAAGTTTTCACTTGCTTGATAGCAAAACTAGGTGTGTCAAGTCCTTTAGTTTGTTCAGACACATACTCATCATCACTATCTGATTCATACTCCTCACTTGATTCGGAGCATCAGACCATACCATAAGTGAAACTTCAATGTTTAGATTCATTGACAACTGTTCAGACACTAATTCAGAAGGTTCTGTATTAATGTTAGAGTTACCAGGAAAACAAGAACAGATTGTTTGGGTTTCATTCACTGGTTGAGTCTCTTCTGGACCATATTGTATATTTGATGGAGTCATCTATTCAATGTCATGGTCCAGAGGTCAAAATAATTTTCCTGTCATGGGTGGGGTACTGCTTGCATTTCACATGTTTATTGCAAGTGTGATTTTCAAAATCACCTTATTGTCCTTTAAAGACACTTTAAAATCTTCATTTCCATAACTCAGATTCCAACTATATCTGTATCATCATACCCGAGCCCAAATTTTATTCCCTGGGCACTTATAGGATATTTATAATTTTTACCAATATTTTTTTAAAATGGAATCCATATGTTTACAATTACTAATCAAAACATCTTTTTCTTTTAAGGCTTTAGCCAACAATTTACTAGTATAGTATAGAACATCGTTTTGTCGCTAAATCATTTCATAAATTTTGATTTTTTGTTTCATACCAAAGTTGACCTTTGTTGATGGCAACCAGCTTGCATCAGACTTTCTTAAGACCTTGAGTATAAGCCTTTATTTAACACTAGCACAACGAAAGTTGCTCTCTCTGAGCATCATACAGTCTTTTAAGATTAGCATAGGACTCTTTACACTCATTTGAACAGAAAGTTACATGTGTGTCTGATCCTGAGCTGTTGCTAGCCATAAAAGCATAATCTTCATTATTTTCTGAATGAGTTGTCCAGTCAACACTTTCTCCATCAACTGTCACCATTGCTTTAGACTCTTCTTTCTTTCCAGTTATGCTCCCATCTTGTATTCCCAGGATTCCATCCATCTCTCCCTTCTGTTATTTCCTTTGCTCTACACTCATCTTTCAAATGCCCTGTTTTGGGTAGTTAGAAGCATTCACTTTGTGTTTTATCAAAACCAACAGTTTCTTTGCAATCGAAACTGTAGCTTTCTACCAGTCTTCTTGTAGAACTTCTTTATCTCATAGAGATCATTTCCACTTCCAATTTAATTCCATAATCTTCAAGTCAAATTCATCAAGTCTTGTCTAAGTCCTCATGATCCAATTGGACAACTTGATTGACTTGCAAGCAATGAATATGATGAGGTTTGTTCAAGCTTTTGAATTAGACCAGAAATTAGGAACACCATATAGCGGTACTAACATCAATAGTACTTGTTGTGTTTTCAAAATGAATGCTACATTTTTGCAAGTTGGAGGATATGCAGTAGAGCCTTTAACATCATTTTCAAAACTCTTAGAATTGTTGTACAAGTCATCAAAACTGAGACGTCCATACCTGTTTTGTTCCCTTCTGATTAAGAAACTAGTAACCAAGCATAGGAAGAGATCTAGAAATTTCTGATTTGGCATCTTCATAGATACCTGCTCCATGATCTCTAGATGATTGAGAAGACATTGGAATCACACATAGCCTTTTTATTCCCATTCTTGTGTTGGATACATGAAATCCTTCAAACTGTTCTTAAGATGTACCTTCTCATCTTTTTGGATTCCATCATTTCCACCAAATCTGATTTTGATGGCAATTCACCATTTCTTTTGCATCAGCCATCTTATGGAATTTAGCTAGATGAAGAACTTCTTGGAGTATGCCAATAGAAAAGGTGGTCCTAGTCTTATTTTTTCTCTTTCTCTGGCCACAACTTTCTTCTCCTGTTTTAGGAGGCAAAATTTTTAATTTGCATGTTGTATCATTGTGACAGATACATTACCATTTCCATTTTTGGATAACTTCCCAAATTGAGGAAGTCTGTAAGAGTCCAATAGTGTTCCATCTTCATACCCATTATATCATACATTCTCCCTTTTTGAGAATATGGAGCTTGATTGGTTGATACGTGTGAGGAGTATTTGTGTTGGTGTATGTTTGTTGTGATGGTTTGTGGAGGTGGTAGGTGGTTGGATTTCATCTGTGTTCCAGACTTTTAATTTTGGTTGGTTTGAGATGAAATAACTGGTTTTATCTGTCCTCTTATTCCAAGTTCTCAAAGGCTCTGATACCAATTAGGGTACCTTTGTTAAACTGATGGATCTTTTGCAGCCGAAAAGGAATTATAGCCAAGATTGAAAAATACAAAAGACTATGTAGAAAAAGACTATGATACAATAAGTTATAAAGTGCGGAATCTTAACACAAGTACTAAGAAGAACAATGAACAACTGAATAACAACTTTGTTAAAGTGTTCTTGAGAATTACAGATTACTAACTATTATATTGTGTATGTTTGCTAAGCTTCTGTCAAAACTTATATCTAACTATGCCTAGGGTTCCTTTTATATATTAAGGATAACCCTAAAAGGCTTACATATCTTTTTCTAAAATATCTCATAAATATCTTTAACTAGCTTCTCAACGGTACAACAATCTTTCTACTAACGGTACTAACTAACAAACAGTAACTAACTTACTTAAGTACTCGGTAACTAATATAACTGACAGTACTAACTATTGTACTATCGGTACTAAGTTAAGAAAACATTAATTCTAACACTTATTGTGGTCTGGATTATTTTCTACTTATAAGTATATGCTTATATATGTAAATGGACCTTGATTTTGGACTTGGATCGTATTTTGGACTTATAAATATCTTAATGGACCTAAGCCCAATAAGCGATATTTAGTCGTTATGAGAGTTTTGATGGACTTTTGAATGTGAAAGTGTGTTTACAAAGTGATATTGAACGATATTTTGGGAAAAACGTTTAGTAAACGTTAAAGATTGAGACTTTTGGAATTTTGTCGATAAGTGTCGAATTGGTAAAAAGTGTTGAAAATAAGGTTTGAGATCTTAGAAAATGTTGTAAGAGCGTACGTGTCATGTCGAAATTTCGTAAAAAATTTATACTTAGAAATTTTCCTAAAAACATGATTTTTCATTTTAAATAATAAAATATTATTTAATTATTTTATTTATTTACTAAAAGACGAAAAATGTAATTTTTCTCAAAACTTCTCTAATGTGTTTATTATGAGTAAATGTTTCATTATCAACCATATTATGATTATTTTGAAGTGACTAAGGTTACCGAATGGACTGGTCGGGATATATTTATAATTATTAATTATAAATATTTACTTATATTATTTATCTATTTTCTCTAAATAGTATAAGTATGTATTATCAAGTAATGAGATTGATATGATTGTGGAGAAATGTTGTCAACCATCACACCACTAAATTGTTTTGTATAATTGTACAACGCGTCTAAACTCTATGCATCAAACGTGAATATTGTTTTGGAAATTGGTGATTAAATTGGGACATTAACTGGACTAGGTCATGTGCGGGCGTCGTTGCATTTGCTGTGTGATTGAGATTTGGTTGCTAAAGACTTGCTTGAGGTGAGTTTCTTGTTAGCCCTACATTAAATTGTTTTTCTATTAGGGAAAAAGAGAACTAAAATGTGTTATTGAAATGTTTTGAAAAGATCAGTACAAATTTGTTTTTATTTATAGACAAGTTACATTGCTTATGACCGCAATGTAGGTGGGGGACAAAATTAGGTGTTGTATGTATTGTTTTGGCAGGCTGATGGATAGTACACTTACCCATATATTTGTGTGATTATTTGGAGCAGATGTGTAACGCCTACCCAGATTCGTTTGAGTGGGTCCTGCCACTAATTTTAGTGCTCCAGTCTGGTAGCCCTTAGGTGCTTAAGTGAACATATTGTTAATTGATTAGTCGTTGATGCTAATGTTGCTTGCATATATTCACTGTCATATAGCACTAATGACCACTGATGAAAAATTGGCACAGCTTTTAGGTTTAAGTCAAACCTCCGAGCTCACCAACATTATATTTTTACGTTTTTCGAGAGTCATTTCAGGTGATGTGAAAGAAGAAATATTGGTGAATGTGATTAGTAACTTGGAAGTATCCCGCGTGTGTATTTTCATATGAAGTCCTTGCTTGCTTGTTGTTTATTTTAGTATTAGCTTGTTTGATCAAAGTTTGGATTATGGACCCCGTGTGGGCATTCGAATAATTGTAAGAGGGATTGTTGATTTTTTAGTTGCGATTTGTGACATCACTCGCTTTGTATCGAGTGTTATATGGTCTTCATAGACTTGTAGATTAAATAATGTAGTTTTATCTCTATTTATTGTGTATCATGTGATATTATTGGATCATTATGTTGCATCTCGATTTCTGCCATTTTTCGGGTGTGACAGATGGTAATACAGAGCCAAGGTTATAAAGAACTAGGTTGATTGTGCTAGACTATACCTAAGATCCATCGTTTTAATTTTGCATATATTATCTATTGCGTGGTGTTCTACTTTTGTTTTACTTTTGTATATTCGCGGTTGGTGCTTTAGTTATGTCCAATCATTTAAATGATGTGAAGCTCAATATTGAATATGATTGAAAAAAGATGTGAATATAACTACGGTGGCCAACGTAGTTATAAGCGTATCACAACTCACTCATACTTAGTAATGTCATTCATACAAATCAATGTGGACACCGAAGGGAGGTGTTATGTGTATAATTAAATATATAAGTCAGATATTCTTATATATATTTGATCTTCCTGCCTACCAAATTTTTGCCTATGTTCTCCATCGGATAGATAATTCCACCCAAGATGAGGACCCGAATGCTGGCCATCCTAGCTGCCAATCATTTAGGAGTTGGGGAAATAGTGTACGGGTTGGTAGATTTGAAAGGGGTAGAAGACCTTGGGAAGGTAATGATGAGCGTGTTAATGATTTGAATTGTCAAGGAAATGACCAGGGTTTAAGAGCTAATGGGGGTGTAAAGGAAGTCAATGGGAATGTAGAGGGAGCCAATGGGGGAGCACCTGACTTCTCAACAATCATTGCCCAACAATTGTAGAACCTCTTACCCGCCATACAAGCTCAGGTTAGTAACCGAGAAAATATTGGAAATCAAAATGGTAATGTGTTAATAAGAACGTTCCAGAGAACGTTGAGATATGATCGTAAATGGCAACCTGGTAGTTCTTCATATAAAGAGTTTCTTAGCATGCAACCCTAAGTGAATATGATGGTAAGGTAGGTGTTTGTAGTTCTACTTGTTAGATCAAGAAAATGGAGAATGTATAAGATATGAGTGATTGTAGTGTTGACCAAAAAGTGAAATACACTGCTAGTTCATTTGTGGGTAAGGCTTTGACATGGTGGAACTCTTAGATCTTCCTGCAAAGCCGGAAGTTATTCTGATAGGTAAGACAAGGAATGACTTAAGTTTATGAAGATTGAAGAGTTTTGTCCTAGTCATGAGATGAAAAAGTTGGAAATTGAGTTATGGAATTACGCCATGGTCGGGGCAGCCCATGCTGCGTATACTGATAGGTTTCATGAGTTGGTGAGGTTAGTCCCTTATTTGGTAACCTCAGAGAGTAGAATGATTGAGAGGTATGTGTAGGGTCCTGTGCTCTACCAATCGTGGGATGTTGGCAGAAATGCAGCCAAGACTAACAAAAGTAATTATATATTTACTGTTCACAGACTGATTAGGCTGTAAAGGAATGGATTAATTAAGAAGATTGAGAAGAGAGGAAATGTGGGGGAACCTAGCAAGGATATTAATGGAAGGGATGATAATAAGAGGACTAGGACTGGGAATGCTTTTGCTACTACTATAAACCCTGTAGGAATAGAGAATATGGGTACTTGGCCTAAGTGTACCACCTGCAACTCCTATCATGCACCCGGAGGGCCTTGTCACACATGCTTCAACTGTAACCGCCCGGGTCATTTAGAAAGGATGTAGAGGTGTTCAAGGAATGTTGCATCTTGTCAATTCTAGAAACCACAACTGTTAGGGCGATGTTATGAGTTGTGGTAGAACCGACCAATTCAGGTCAGCTTGTCCTAATTGAATAGGGTACAAGGACCAGAAGAAAATTGTCCAAATCAAGTTGCTGTTAATAATAGGGGTCAGGGTCGTAGAAACTATAGGAACCAGGCTAGGGGTAGGGCAATTCATGTTGGGAGCAAAGGAAGCTCGCTAGGATCCGAACATTGTGACGGGTACGTTTACTTTAAACAATCAATTGCCCACTACCTAATTTAACTTGTGCCGACTATAGTTTTGTTCCCATTACTTCATAACCTTTGTATAGCTTAGAGCCAGCGACTTAGGTTCAGATATTAGATTAAAGATACCTAGCGGCAGCTAGTAAATATAGATAAGGATATTAGGTTGTAAACTAGAAAATTGAGGGTCTTGTCTTTGACATCAATTGAGGACCCTGTGCTTGGAGTTTTGATGTGATTATAGTTTAAAGGACTGTGTTGTCCAATTTTTTAAGGCAGAAATAATTTGAGCCATGAGGAAGGGTATGAGATACCACACCAGAAGGCAAGGTGCTTAAAGTATAATAGAGAGAGACCAAATCAGAAAGCGAGACTCTTGATGAGTGTAAATGTTATTGATAAGAACAAGAAGAGATAGTTGTGGTTAGAGATTTTCCTGAGGTATTCCCTATGATGATCCTATCTAGATTACCGCCTATTCGGGAAATTAAGTTCTAGGTTGAGTTAACCCCTAGAGCAATGCCGGTAGCAAAGTCTCCTTATCGTTTGGCACCTTCTGAATTGGAGGAGTTGTCAGGACAACTCAAGGAACTCCAAGACAAAGGTTTCATTCGACCAAGAGTCGTCGCCTTAAGGAGCACCGGTATTGTTTGTAAAGAAGAAGGATAGTTCTTTTATGATGTGCAATGATTATAGAGAGTTGAACAAGTTGACTATCAAGAATCGTTATTCGTTTCCTAGAATTGATGATCTATTTGATCAACTGTAAGGGTCGCAGTTTTTCTCGAAGATAGATCTTAGGTCTGGATACCATCAGTTGAGAGTGCATGAGGATGACATTCCAAAGACTGCATTTTAGACCTCTTTATGGACATTATTGAGTTTCACTGTATTCCTTTGGTCAGACTAACGCACCAGCATAATTTATGTATTTGATGAATAGAGTTTGTAGCTTATCTATGATAACTTATGATTAGTTGTTTATAGACGAAGTTTTAATCTACTCTAAGACTCAAGAGGAGCATGAGAACACTAAGTAAGTCTTGACAGCTCAAAAAGGACAAACATATACAAAGTTTCTAAGTGTGAATTATGGCTAAGAGAAGTGAATTTTCCTTGGGCAAAGTGAAAAAATGGGATGGGATTTTATGTAGCCCATAAGTAAGAATTTGAACTGTAAGAATTGGAAAGCCCTTAGAACTCTGAATGAGTGTCGTTCATTCTATATTACTGGATTTTACCGTAGGACATTGAGAACTTTTTAAAGATAAACTAAGCTCTTAATATCTTAACTCAGAAGTGTAATGTTTTCGATTGGGGTGAAGGAACAGGAATTCGCATTTTCAAACCTTAAAGGATAAGATATGTAAATTCGCCTGTTCTAGCGCTCCTGATGTACCGAAGACTTATGGTATATTGTGATGCGTCCGAAATAGGACTAGGTTGTGTATTAATGCAAAGAGGTAAGGTGATATCCTATGCGTCTAGGCAGTTAAAAAATCATGAGAAGAATTATACAACCTATGATTTAGAGTTGGGTGCAGTCGTGTTTGCACTTAAGATCTAGAGAATTATCTTGTAATGGCACTAAGAGTGTCATCTATACGTGATCATAAATTCTTTAACATATCTAATAGTCATAAAGAGTTGAATATGCACAGCGTCACAGGAAGAGTTGTTTAGTGATTATGACTGTTGAAATTCGGCTACCATCAATTAAGGTGAGATGTGTAGCTAATAACCTTAAGTATGAAAGGAAAGAGTAAAGCCTAAGATGAGTTAAAGCTATGAAAAATTACCCTTCATTACGATTATTAAGGATATGGATACCGTGGCTTAGAAGGGAGACTGTGGAATGAGTCTGCAGTGTATTATGTAGAGAGGTTTGAATGAGAAAGAGTAGAATAGAGAAGTGATGAGACTTTGTACTACCTGGATCAAATATGGGTACCTTTGAAGGGTGAGGTAGAAACCCTGATAATGGATGAAGCCCATAAGTCAAACTACTCAGTACACCCAGGAGAACATTCAGGAGAACATTAGGAATATGATAGTAAATGGCATCCGGGTAGGTTGTTCATATAAGGAGTTCTTAGCTTATAACCTTAAGGAATATGATGGTAAGGGATGTGCTGTAGTTCTTACTCGTTGGATCGAGAAAATGGAGAACGTACAAGATATGAGTGGTTGTAGAGTAGCACCAAAAACTGAAATACCCTGCTGTTCATTGTAGGTAATGTGCTTTGACATGGTGGAACTCACGAGATCCGTACTCTGATGGGGTGGGGGGGGGGGGGGGGGGGGGGGGGGGTGGGGGGGGGGGGGGGGGCGGGGGGGGAGCCAAGGAATTACTGTAGTAAGGTCATGGAATAACTTTATAAGTTTATGATGATTGAAAAGTTTTGTCCAAGTCATGAGATGCAAAATTTGGAAACTAAGTTGTGAAATCACACCATGGTCGGGGCAAGCCATGCTACATATACTGATAGGTTTTATGAGTTGGCGAGGATAGTCCCGCATTTAGTAACCTCAGAGTGTAGAATGATTAAGAGGTATGTGTATGGCCTTGCTCCACAGATCTGTAGGATGGTGGCAGCAACGAAGCCAAAGACTATACAGAAGGTTGTGCAGATTTCTGGTGCACTAACCAACGAGGCTTTGAGAAATGGATCAATTAAGAAGATGAGGCTGTGAGAAATGGATCAATTAAGAAGGTTAAGAAAAGAGGAAATGCGGGAGAAACTAGCAAGGATAAGAATGGTAGGGATGATAATAAGAGGACTAGGACTGGGAATGCTTTTGCTACTACTATAAACCCTATAGGAAAAGAGAATATAGGTACTTGGCCCAAGTGTACCACCTACAACTCCTACCATGCACTCGGAGGGCCTTGTCGTACATGCTTCAACTATAAACGCCTGGGTCATTTGGCAAAGGATTGTAGATGTGTGCCAAGGAATGTGAATGCTGTCAATGCTAGAAACCCAACTGTTAGGGAATGTTATAAGTGTGTTAGTACCGACCATGTCAGGTCAGCTTGTCCTAGATTTAATAAGGCATAAGGACAGAAAGAAAATCATCAAAATTAAGTTGCAGTTAATAATGGGGGTCGGGGTCATGGAAACTAAGGGAACCAGGCTAGGGTAGGGAAATTCATGTTAGGAGCAGAGGAAGCTCGCCAGGATTCGAACATTGTGATGGGTACGTTTACTTTAAACAATCATTTTGCCACTACCTTATTTGACTCTGGTGCTGACTATAGTTTGGTTTCCACTACATTCATAGCTTTGTTAGGCTTAGAGCCCAATGACTTAGGTTTTAGATATGAGATTAAGATAGCTAGCGGGTAGCTAGTTAAGATTGATAAGGTTATTAAGGGTTGTTAACTAGAAATTGAGGGTCTTGTCTTTGACATCAATTTGATACCTTTTGGGCATGGGAGTTTTGATGTGATTATAGGTATGGATTGGTTGTCCAATTTTAAGGCTAAAATAATTTGCCGTAAGAAGGTAGTGAGGATACCACTACCGGATGTCAAGGTGCTTTGAGTATTAGGAGAGAGACCGGAAGAGAAAGAAAGACTCTTGATGAGTGCTAAGGTTAGTGATAAGAAATAAGAAGAGATTGTTGTGGTTAGAGATTTTCCTAAGGTATTCCTGGATGATCTATCTGGATTACCGCATATTCAGGAAATTGAGTTTTAGGTTGAATTAACCCCCAGAGCAATGCCGATAGCAATATCTCCTTATCGTTTGGCACCTTCTGAATTGGAGGAGTTATCGAGACAACTCAAGGAACTCTAAGACAAAGGTTTCATTCGAACAAGTTCATCGCCTTGGGGAGCACCAGTATTGTTTGTAAAGAAGAAGGATGGTTCTTTTAGGATGTGCATTAATTATAGAGAGTTAAACACTTTTACTGTTAAGAATCGTTATCCGCTTCCTAGAATTGATGATCTATTTGATCAACTGCAAGGGTCATAGTTTTACTCGAAGATAAATCTTAGGTCTGGATACCATCAGTTGAGAGTGCATGAGGATGACATTCCAAACACTGCATTTAGAACTCGTTATGGACATTTCGTGTTCACTATAATGCCCTTTGGTCTAACTAACGCACCAGCGGTATGTATGGATTTGATGAATAGAGTTTGTAGGCCTTATCTTGATAAGTTTTTTATAGTGTTTATAGACGATATTTTAATCTACTCTATGACTCGAGAGGAGCATGTAAAACACTTAAGGTTAGTCTTGGGACTGCTCAAAAAGGAGAAATTATATGCTAAGTTTTCTAACTGTGAATTCTGGTTAAGAGAAGTATAGTTTCTTGGGCATGTGATAAATGGTGATGGGATTCATGTAGACCCTAGTAAGATTGAAGCTGCTAAGAATTGGAAAGCCCTTAGAACTCTGACTGAGGTTTGTTCGTTCTTAGGATTGGCTAGATTTTACCGTAGGTTCATTGAGAACTTTTCTAAGATAGCTAAGTCTCTTACTATCTTGACTCAGAAGTGTAAGGTTTTTTATTGGGGTGAGTAACAGGAATTGGCATTTCAAACCTTGAAGGATAAGTTGTGTAACGCGCCTGTTCTAGCTCTCCCCGATGGACCAGAAGACTTTATGGTATATTGTGATGCATCTGAAATAGAACTAGGCTATGTGTGAATGCAAAGAGGTAAGGTGATAGCCTATCCATATAGGTAGTTAAAAATTCATGAGAAGAATTATACTACCCATGATTTGGAGTTGGGTGCGGTCGTGTTTGCACTTAAGATCTAAAGACATTATCTGTATGGCACTAAGAGTGTCATCTATATGGATCATAAGAGTCTTCAGCATATCTTTAGTTAGAAATAATTAAATATGCGAATGTGGTGGCTAAAGAGTTGTTTAGTGATTATGACTATAAAATCGCTACTATCCTGGTAAAGCAATGTGGGTGGTTGATGCCCTAATAGGAAAGAAAGAGTAAAGCCTAAGAAGTTAGACTATGAAATATGACCCTTTGAGTCGTCGAATCAAGGATAGGATACTAACGGCTCAGAAGGATGCTGTGGATGAGTTTGCAGATTGGCATAAAGTTGATTTAAAATGATAGAATAGAGAATCGATAGGAACCTTGACTACCTGGGATCGAATATGGGTTACCTTTGAAGGGTGAGGTGAGAACACTGATATGGGATAAAGCCAATAAGTCCAACGTACTCTTGTACACCCAGTGCTGATAAGATGCATTTATGATTTGAGAAGATATATATGGTGCCTAGAATGAAAAGGATATAGCTGAGTATGTTAGTAAGTGTTTGACTTGTTTGAAGGTTAAGGCTGAGCATCAAAGGCCATCTGGTTGCTCCAGCAACCTGAGATTCCTGTATGGAAATGGAGAATTGCTATGATTTTGTAGACAAAGCTGCCTAAGGACGCGTAGTGTGCATGACATAATCTGGGTCATTGTGGACCGGTTGACCAAGTCTGCTCATTTTCTACCTATGCGTGAGGATTATAAGATGGAAAGGTTGGCTAGATTGTATTTAAATGCGATAGTTGCTAGACATGGTGTGCCGATCTCGATTATATCGAATCGTGATAGTCGTTTCACATCAAGGTTTTGGCAGTCACTCCAAGAGGCATTAGGGACTCGTTTAGACATGAGTACGGCTTATCACCCTCATACTGATGGTCAGAGTGAGCGTACTATTCAGACTTTGGAAGACATGCTTAGAGCGTGCGTCCTAGACTTCGGAGGAAGTTGGGATGTTCATCTTCCGTTAGTTGAGTTTTCGTATAACAATAGTTATCATGCTAGTGTGAGATGTGCTTCGTTTGAGACTTTGTATGGTAGAAAGTGTCGTTCGCCAATTATGTGGGCGAAGGTTGGAGAAGGTCAATTGATAGGACCTGAGTTAGTGCAAGAGACTACTGAGAAGATCTCGCAAATTAAGGATAGACTTAAGGCTGTGCGTGATCGTCAGAAAAGTTATGCTGATAAGAGGAGGAAACCTCTAGAGTTTAGTGTAGGTGACTATGTCTTGCTCAAAGTGTCGCCTTGGAAAGGTGTAGTACGCTTTGGGAAGAAAGGAAAGTTAGCACCTAGGTTTGTGGGACTGTTTGAGATTATTGAAAAGGTAGGCCCTGTGGCCTATCGGTTATATTTGCCTGAGGAATTGAACGGTGTTCATGACATGTTCTACATGTCGAACCTTAAGAAGTGTTTGGCTGATCCAACACTGCAAGTGCATTTGGATAAGATTCGAGTTGATGCAAAGTTGAATTTTGTAGAAGAACCTGTGGAAATTTTAGAAAGAGAGTTTAAGAAGTTGAGGCATAGTAGGATTGCCATCATCAAGGTTTGGTGGAATTCGAAACGTGGCCCTGAATTCACGTGGGAACGTGAAGATCAGATGACATTGAAGTACTCGCATTTGTTTAGTGATGTTAGTAGTTGAATTTTGGGGACGAAATTCTTTTAAGGGGGGTAGAATGTAACCTTTGCCCTTTTTGTGTTCTGAATATTTCATTTATAGTCCTTTGACTATTTGACTTTTGTCAGTTTATTCAGATTTCGTACCGTGTTGACGGTGATGATTTTTATGAGAATTGTGATGAATTGTGGTTTATTGTGATTAATAATCCCTTTTGGAAGGTATTCTTGTGTTATTTATATTCCGGGTGGTTTGACCCGTGAATTTGTAAGAAATGCCGAAAAACGAGTCTGACACGTCTGTTAATGCCCAAATGAGTTTTGAAAGGGTTTAAAGTGAAAATATGTCTTGTAAATACTCTAGGTTAATGGAAAAGTATTTTTAAGGTGAATAAAATGCTAATTAACTTTGGGGTAAATTTTACGGTTGAGTTTTACGAGTATATAAGTGATCCCGACACGAAAAGAAAGACCCGAGGCCTCCTAGGATGCCATAGCCGGTCAAGAAGTCAAGAGGGGACATGGAGGCTTAATTTTAGCTAACTTGTCTAGACTTGGTACATAATATGCTTCTATTATCTCATTTGGATAATCATTTCATTTTCAAAACACACACACACACACACACACACACACTTTGGTGTGTGCTTGTGTTCGTCCGCCACTCACCAACAATAATCCACCATAAAAATTCCATCTTTGATCGAGAACGTGATATTCCGGGTTGATACGAGTATTCGGGTATTCGTTTAAACAATGTTTGGGTTGTCTGGTTCGTGATGAAATATACATTTTTGAAGATTTTCTTGTAAGTTTTTAAATTTAAATTTCGTTTGTCCTTTTGGGTTTATTTTGATGCATAGATGTTAGTTGTACAAGTTGATCGTTGTGAAAATCGATTTTTGGAAGCGAAATGAATAAAAGAGGGTGTTTGGTTTGTGGGTGTAAAAAAGAAAAAGAGGGTTTTTGTAGTTTTGATATTGTGGTCGTGATGGTTGAATAATATATAATGCTAGAATGCTTATTTTTGGATAGTAGCTTGTATAGCTTATTCAGGCTTATTTTTAAGTTATTTCTTGGCTTATTTTGCGCTTATAAGCCATGAAATCTTCCCAAAATCACTAAGTGATTTGGATTATTTTTGTGTTATGGCGTATGTTGTGGACTATTTTTGAGGCTTATGGTAGTAGCCAAATGCGATACGTAGCTTATTAGCTTATTTTCAAGCTTAATATACGTATTTTTGAGCTATTGAACTCACGACCCAATAAGTCTATTTAAGCCGTGGCTTAATGAGAGGGCTTATTGTGGTCCGGATTATTTTCTATTTATTGGTATATGCTTATATATGTAAATGGACTTTAGTTTTGGACTTGGATCGTATTTTGGACTTATAAATGTCTTAATGGACCCTTGTTGGGGCCTTAAAGCCCAACAAGCGATATTTTGTCGTTATGAGAGTTTTGACGGACTTTTGAAAGTGAAAATGTGTTTACGAAGTGATATTGAATGATATTTTGGGAAAAACATTTTAGTAAACGTTAAATATCGAGGTTTTGGAGTTTCGTCAAAAAGTGTCGAATTTATGAAAAATGTTGAAAATAAGGTTGGAAACCTTGGAAAACGTTGTATGAGCGTACGGGTCATGTCAAAATTTCATAAAAAGTTTATACTTAGAAATTTTACCTAAAAACATGATTTTAAATTTTAAATAATAAAATATCATTTAATTATTTTATTTATTTAACAAATTCTCTAAAAGACAAAAAATATAATTTTTCTTGAAATTTCTCAAACATGTTTATTATGAGTAAACGTTCCATTTTTAACCCTAATATAATAATTTTCACGGTGACTAAGGTTAACGAATGGACTTAACGAGATATATTTATAATTA
>BQNB010126429.1:0-19603 GCA_026074375.1 Tanacetum coccineum
AGATATACTCTAATTCGTTCGGTGTTGAGAGTATTTATTATATGTCTTTTTTTAAAGTGCCTGAATTAGTGATAAAAGAGTTAGAGCGATATCGTTCTACATTCTTCTTGGGGGGGAGATGTTAATGATCGGAAGATTTCATGGGTTAAATGGGATTCCGTCTTAAATGAGAGAGACAAGGGTGGGTTGGGTAAAAGTAGTTTAAAAGCTTCTAATTTAGTTCTTTTATATAAATGGCGATGGAGATTCATGAATGATCATGACTCTTAATGGGTGAAAGTGATAAAAAGCATACACGGTAGGGTGGTGGGTTTGGTACATCCGATTGGAAGACAATTGGTAATGGAGTGTGGGCGACTATTGTAAAAGTAGTTGATCAAATGCATGAGAAACAAATTATCCCTTTGGGTTCGATGGCTTTACATTAGGAAATGGACGTAATGTATCTTTCTGGAATGACATTTGGGTTGGCGAACATCGGTTACGAGACAAATTTCCTATGGTGTTCGATATGGAGTCAAATAAATAATGTTCCATTGCTGAGCGTTGGGTACAAGATCAGTGGGCTTGGACGTGGAATCGAAGTATTAGAAGTGGAAGCAGAATAGAGCACCAATTGAGGGAAATGTTATCTATGTTACTGAATGTAAACTTCATTGATACAGATGATAAATGGAAATGGGAGTTTGAATTGGATGGGCTATTCTCGGTTCATGGTGCAAGGAAGATAATTGATTCTAGTTTACTTACAACAAGTAATATTGTAACGAGATGGTGTAGAAATGTCCCGATCAAAGTTAATATCATGATGTGGCATCTTATGTGGGATCGGTTGCCAACGAGAATGAATCTTGCTGATAAAGACATAGATATCTCGTCCGTCTTATGCCCTATTTGTAATAATGAGCTCTAATCTTCGGATCATGTGTTCTTTAAATGTGATACGGCGGTTCATCTTTAGAGAAGGGTATCGAGATGGTGTGAATTGAATATGCCAGCTAGTGATAACATCTCCTCGATGCTTAGCTGGTTGGATACGATAGGTGTTCATAGAAGGAGAATCCTAGAGGTGATTGAATTTGTAAGAGTGTGGTGTATTTGGAGGTTTCGAAACGGAGTGGTGTTCAAAGATTCAACCATGAAAAATATTCTTATTTTCGAGTCCATTGTTATTAACTCTTTTCACTGGTTTTCGAGTAGATGTAAAAATCATAACATCCCATGGACATTGTGGCTTCAAAACCCAATGTTGCATTCCTTTGTATAAGTTGCTAGTTTTTTTTCTAGCTTGTTCTATATCATTTTGCTGTTCAAAAAAAGAGCTTCTTTAGTTAGCTTATTTTAGAAGCTTTGTGTGCTTATTTTGCTTGGCTTATTTTCATCTGTGTGGTCCAACGGCCTGAAACATCAAAGAAACATTGATCCAAGTTTTAAGGAAACAAGGACAAGGACGACAAAGACATTTTTGGTTGTTTCGGTTGACAAAACAAAGGACACCGAATACGCAACACTCTTTAGCAACCGAACTCGCAATCACTTAAGCACACGAATTAGCAACTCATGAGAAGGACACGAATTAGCAACATTGTATAACACCCGAACTCGCAAATATTTCATCACCCGAATTCGCAGTACTCTTTAACATACGAATTTGCAGTTTACTTTGTTCCCCGAATTCACAAAATTCCTTTGTCACACAAATTTGCAATCCTCCTTTTGTAAACGAACTCGCAACATTAAAGTGAGAAACGAATTTGCAACTTACATAGCACACAATATTCACGTTTAAGTTAAATTCGGGTTTTCGGTTTCGAGTAACGTTTAACTACGGGACTTATAACTTATATCATCGTGATCGTGACATTTTTTCGATCAACGTGGTATATTCGCATCTCACCGATGATAATCGAACGAGTTCAAATATTCAATCGTGCTCATTTATCGAATTTAAACACGTAGACGATAACAAAAAAAGAGGGAATTTGTTGTATTAATTAACTAAAATTCAAAAATGACACATGCAGTCCATGTGTTTCAAATGAATTTCATAACAAGTCCTTTGCTTCATTAATAACCCTCTTTGTTGAAAAACCTTTACACCGTTAGTCCTTATTCTTTTAAAACAACCCGTTTGTCCTCCAAAGCGAATCGTGATTGCACCGTTAGTCCTTATTTGAGTTTTAATCAACCGTTAATCATTTCAAGCTTAAAGTTTGTGCACCGGTCATCTTTTTAAGCTCATTAATCGTTACAAAAGGTCACATACTTCAATTTCAACAACGATTTCACCAACAACAATTTTTCATTTACGGTTTTTTTCTTGATTTAGTAAAATCCCGTAAAAGTCAATTCTTTTTACGGTTTAAGTCATAGATTTGTAAAATCCCATGAACGTTAACTGATTTCAATCCACAACAACAATCACTTTACCTACTTAAGATCCTACAAATCATTTTCACTTCATAATTCACGGTAAAATGGAAACGAAAGATACTTTATCTTCGTGTTCTAATTCAGAAGAACAACAAATGCAACAAATTCACAACAAAGCAAAAGAAAGTTGCATGGTATCTCTTCGATGACTTCATTCACACCTCAAGCTTCTTTTAAACAACGACTTAAAAGGAACTTGAACCGAGTCTGGATTCAAACGCGCATTTGCGACACTCTTTGGTCAAGATGTAGAGACTTTCACAGGCACGATGTTCCTAAACATGGATCTACTAGAAAAGCAACTTGACAACGAAGAATTTCAAGAGATTGGATCCATGACTGCTTTTAAAGTACTCGAGACACAGTTTCAGATGTTCATCAAGTCACGGATTTATTTAGATGATGAATATGTTGTAATGACACGCAACTACTTTCTACAATATACTCAACTCGAGATTCTCGAATTCCGTGATACACTGATCCAACACATGGAATCTGTTAAAAAGTTGATTGATAAAAGAGCACTGAATAAAAGAGAGTATGACAGCAGGGTGAATGAAAGACAGATGCAGACAACAAAGGGAAATGTTGATACAAGTAAAGCATTGAATGCTAGTTTGGTTGACACAGAAAGCAGTGGGACAAAATCAAAAGAGCAGGTTACAAGCAGCAGATCATGGAATGATGCACATGCTGATGATGTAGATATCAGACCCATATATGATGAAGAGCCAATGGCTGAGGTACAAATGACTGCTGAAATCAATGTCTTTGCTACAGGACAACAGCATACTGAGCAACCTGAATTCAATAATGAAGGAGAGGTTGACCAGAATGCTGAACAATGTCATGACACATGTCCTTTACCTACTAAATTAACTGATAACCAGATAACTGAACTCTCAGATCAATCTCTTAAATCTGAAAATATTTCTCTCAAAAAGACCGTTGCCCAATTTCAAAAAGATTTTTCATGAATGGAAGCACATTGTGTTAATCTTGAACTTAAATATCAAAATCAAGTTTTAAAAGAAGGGCAACATGGTCAATTTTCAAAAGTAAAAAGTAATGAAGCCAAGATTAAACATGACATAGATGTAATTGAAATAATAAACATCGAATTGGAACATAAAATGGCTAAATTACTTAAGGAAAATGAGACTTTCAAAAGGCATTATAAAGAACTGTATGATTCTATCAAGACAACAAGAGCTAAGACTATAGAACACACAACTTCTTTGATTGCCCAAAATGTTGAGTTCAAAGCTCAACTTCAGGAAAAGGATTTGCAATTGCAGCATTAAAAAATAAGTTAAGAAAATTAACAGGAAATAGTGTGAATACTAAGTTTGCAAAATCATCAATCTTAGGGACATCGGTTTTACAATCACATAGAAACCAATCAGTTGTTAGACAACCGACTTCGTTTAAGTTTGAACGACCTAGAAATTTAAAGCCACAGTTTGCCTCCCAAGTTGATGACAATAACTATTTGTCAAAACCAGTCACTACACATTATTTGCCTAAGGAAAGAGAATCTGTTGTTGTAAAACCTCATCACGTGATTGCATCTAGCGAATCTAGGAATAGTTCAAAAAACATGCCAAGATTTAGTTCAAATGACATGGTTCATAATCACTATCTAGATGAAGCTAGGAAAAAGACACAAAAAAAGGTAGGAATTCAGAACCTACTGTGATGCCTTCTGCTAGATCATAAAGCACATCTAATGGTAGCAAACCAAAACCTAGGATCAATAACCAAAAGTCTAGGAATTGGCCTGCATCTAAGAGTAGTTATGTAATGACAAAGACTGTGCCCTTAGCAGAACACTCTAGGTATTTTAGAAATTATTTTGACTCTAAATATTTTGTTTGCTCGACATGTCAGAAATGTGTCTGTAATGCAAATCATGATTCTTGTGTAACAAAATTCCTGAATGAAGTCAACTCGCGTGCTAAGGTTTCATCCCATAAGACAACAAACAGAAACAAACTCGAAAAGCAAATAAGTGTTGCAAAGAAACCAGAAAGACAGATCCCAAAAGGACATTGGTTTTCAATCAAAAAGACTTTCGTTGTGCATAAGAAAATAATGACTCCTAGATCTTGTCTTAGGTGGAAACTGACGGATAAAATTTTCAAGACATTTGGTCTTAGGTGGGTTCCTACTAGAAAGATATTCACCTCTAGCATAACCAAGGTTGACAGTGAACCCACAAATGGTTCAGATGAAGATATCACTAACCAATATGATGAGAACAAACTCTTGATGTTAGTGCAGGTACTCTTTAACTTAGTGGGCGGGTACTATCTTTCAATCCTAAAAAGGAAGGACTCAGAGTTTGGTTGCTGAAAAGACTGATATCTCATAAACCAGGGATTCAAGGAATTCTGATCTGATGAACAAGCAATGACTTCTGATCATAACAGTTCAGAACTCAGAATTCACACCACAACACAACAATAACCCGTCCATTCAAAGTTTGGTTCTAAAAGATGTTCCCCAGCAAACAAGACAGCTAACATCACACAATAGGAGGTTGGATTACTATTCCACCATCACAATAACACTGCTGAGGTTAACATGACATATTTTTTATAAAAACCAAATACAAAAATATTAAATTTCAAAAAGAAAAACAAATCAAAAATATCCAGAAAAATGTTTCACAAAAAGAATCTTCTCGACAGTCTCTTGGAATCGAGTAACATTTATGTTTCCAAGAAATGTGATTAACATCGACACGACGTTTAAAAGATATTCGAACAAGAGTTTCCAAATGATTTCAAAACATGTTATTCTAATATTCTTTATGACTTGTAATTCTCTCGGAGATTGCAACCGTACCCCAACGACAAAGGAGAGTAAAGCTTCAGTGCGCTTATCCTTAGCAATTAGAAGAGAAGTCTTCTAACATGATGTTTTTAAAATGTTTAACATATTTTTTCACAAGAATTTCCAATGATAATTCATAAACTTTCAAATTGTAGGTTCAACCACTCCAACCCTCATAAATGTTGTTACAAGGACAATACTTCTAACAGTTTGGTGTCATTTCAAAATAGTCAATGTTTGAGGGGGAGTTTTTCAAAAAACAATTTTTAATGATTGTTGGATACATCATAACATGACAATTCTTATGTATTCAACACATTATAAAAAGTCTTAATAACAAATCTGTAATAATGATGACTACTTAATAGATTATATGTTATAAGATGATTAAGTGGTTGAGCACAAATTTTTAAGAAATCTTCAATGACAATTCATAATCTTTTAAATTTGTGTGCTCAACAATGCTAACCCTCAATTTAATTATTCAATTACACAACTTGGTATCGTGTTTTTATAGTGTCAAACATATGTAAAATTAAAGGGGAGCAAGTTAATGTTCCATATAATTCATGCTAAGTATAATATGTTTTCTCCACGGAATTTTCATGACAAATTTTAATCACAAGGTATTTCAAAAACTAAGTGAATTAGTATTTAAAATAAGGGGAGAAATGTAATTAAAATGTGATCTTGAAAATAATAAGTGATCTAAACTACTCAAGTGCTTTATATATTCTTTGGAAAAGGTTGTATGTTCAGATCTCATACCCAACACATCTTATATTGCAACCGAGCGACTCTGAAGTCATAAGGTGGTAAGATAAGGTATTAAGTCCTAAGATCCAACCAAACCGAGAGGATCTACCCAAGGACACTCCATAGTAAGAGAATAGCAGTCCTTTAAGGATGATTGTGGAGAATGATGAGTTAATAAGGGAATAATGCCGACTAAGATTGAGCTAACACTGGAACAATCACAACAAGGTGTTAGTAATGACGTCTTAGTAAGCATTGAAGGGGTTGAAAAATGAAAAATAAATTTATGGATAAAGGGTGAAAAGAAAGTAGCCTTCCACACAACTTAGGCAGAAACTGGGTCAATACATAATCTATCGGTTTTTACAAAGATGAAAATTCTGATATTGAAGAATGACATTATGGACCCCATTGATGCAATGCAACAACCCTTCCCACCATTCATGTTTCTCTCATTAGAAACTCTTGTCTCATTTGTCACGGAGTATACACAAACTTCTATTGACTTTCCACTCCAAGTTATTTGAATTATTGAATAGGTGGCGAGACTGCTCACCTCATTACTAAAACCAAAACGCACTAATCGAGTCTAGAGCCAAGAGATTAAAGATAACTCCTCAGAAACCAAGCTTTAGGGGAGATTATTAGCAAGCTTTCAAGATGATGCAAAGTATGAGCATGTTGGTCAAGACACAAGATCGCAAGATGGCAAAGACGATCAAGACTAAAGGATAAAGATTTAAAGATCTCGGATATAAAGACAAAGTCAAAAAACAATGACAAAGGCTCAAGATCAAAGATCACAAAGCATGAAGGAACAAGCCCACAACAAGATAAAGACCAAGACGAAGACAAGAGCTTAACGAAAAATACAATCTCATTGATCTCATGAAGGAGTGTCACAATGAACTCACTTCGAGGGAGATTGTTAGCCGCAAAAATATTGAGTCGAACAAGAAGTTCGTTCATTAGGAATATTAGGTCTCGGTCATTTATATATTAAATGTTGTAATAGGCTAGAACAGGAATCAGGCTCATTTAATCTAATATTGTACATGTTTTGGACTAAGGTCCAAAGTAATCCTGAGCCCGATCCAAGAAACAAATACCATTCGGCCCAACAAAGCCCATATTGTGTAAGTATAAATACCCCTGTCCAAGTGTGGAGAGGGTGTTGGTCTCATTTGTAATTTTTCATTTGTAATCAACCACTCTCTTATTTTCTCTCTTTATTTCTCTCTTTAACTTCTCTCTAAAATTTTTCCTTTTTTTCTCTTATCCATTTTTCTTGTGTCAATGGTGAAGTGAAAGTGTTCTTGGGTTACCTACACTGGTTTATTTTGGTTTCACTGGTAAAAGTCGTGGGTCATGATTAAAGGGTATGTGATGAAATTCGGGTTTTGAAGATAGTTGATCTCAAGTGGGGGGATGCGTTTGTATATATGTGTCTGTATTGTGATTGTATCCTTGTATTGCATAAAAAAGAGAATAAAGAGCATGCAAACAAGTGTTTATTAGTTGTTTATAGCTGATCAAAAAATTATAAATCAGCTTTATTATGTTGTATTGTGATAGTATTCCTACCTTGTCCAGCTGGCGATGATTAGTCATTCCTGTTTTGATATATGTAAACGGATAGTTCTTATAAATTCGTGTCATTTCTATCTCTCATTTCTATTTTAAGTCTATATTTATACAATGTGGGCATTATACATCTAAAGTGGAGGGAAAGGAGAAAGAAATGAGTTATTTGATTAAATTATGTGCTGATTTTACCAAAAATTTTAAAAAAAATTAGCACATAACTTTTTGTTCATTGATGATGAAGGCCGAGTTAATGCGTCTTTCTTGCCTAGTTTATAGAGATTATGAGGCATTACACTACATTTCATACGCATTGACTCATGTATTATGAAGACCCCTTGACTTTTGACCCTCAATTTTTGCCTTATGTGTAACACCCCTAAAATATGTCGCAATGGAAAGGTAATTGGGAGCGTTACATGACTTACGTCATAATACATAAGCATAAGATACAAGAGAACGACCTTTATATGAGTCGTTTAAAAGATATCCTCGTTCATACATTTGAAATAAGTAAGTTTTTGACAAGTGGACCCGCGAGTTTGCATCATAAGATTTCATAGTTTCTAATACAATGAGGACGGTTTAATAAGAGAAAATTTATGAAAATGGTCTTTGATGAATGATGACCCTAATGCACTTCAATTACGTCATAACGGTTAATCACCTGAGAAATACATGCTTAAAAGTGTCAGGAGTTCATAGGTTTAAGTAAGTAACAAAGTTAGACCGCAAGGTTTAAAGTAAGTATTGCATGGTATACAATATCTAGAGAAGTATTTACGATTGCACTAAGCTCATGACACTGAGGCTATGACAGTATAAGTATGCAAATCAATTTCAGGAAATCAAGGTACCCTAGTGATGTGTTTCAAAAGCTTTAAATTTATAAGACTAAAATTACTGGTTATTAGATGGAAACACACGGGTAAAAGTATAACCCACGTATGTAGTATAATCTTTTTAGGTAAGACCAGGTCATCCACAGGGATTTGCGTAGTGTTCGAATAATCAGATGAAAAATAAACTTTAACAGAATTATAGTAAATTGAACTGAATTCAATAATGAGAAAGATGACTACTCGAATAGTTTCATATAACTCTTAAGCAATGGTGATGGTTACAATCTCAAACTTAGGACTTTAATTTATAAAAAGGGTTTTCTTGTCAGAAAACATTTTCACAAATTAACTTGTTTAAATTAAGACTTATATTTAGTTAACTCGATTAAATGTGTCACTAAAATAATCCAATTACTATTATATCAAATCTATTTTTTTATCAAATAACGTAAGTAGATTTCTCGTCACAAATGATAAAGATCAAAGACAAATCTTTAAAACTATATAGTTCACAATGGGTCTTTTGACCTATACCGGTGTGAGTATATAATCAAAGTTGATAAGATTGGACACGATATGATTTTAACATAAGCTTAAGATTAACAAGATCGTAATTATACCAAATGCATATTCATTATATTATTTTCTCCAAGTAGTCATGAGAGATTTTAGCCTCTCAAGGCTATGAAGTTCATAAGAAAATTAAGTAGATAAACAAGAAACATACTTGATGACATCAAATAACGTCTATTTTATAGCATCATTTATCCCATGTAATTAACCCATTTTGTATAATTATTGCAAAGAATTGTTACTTAATTGTTTATATTTGAGAATTGCAGTAATTATGAAGTACTTGGTGAATATTAGCAAAAGGCGCGCATTCTGGAGCTTAAACGAAGATATTTTGAAGATTACTATTCTGACAACCAATACGCCGTATCCATCAAGGAAGATACGATGTATCCGTTCATGCACTCACCAAAGACCACAAAGGAAACAAGTTCAATACGCCGTATCCAGAGAAGACCAATACGCCATATTCGAGATATAGTATGTGAATATTCTGGAAGATATCAAACGTGGTTCCTACTCCAAGAAACTCCAATATGCCGTATCTAATACCTTGGATACGCCGTATCGACACCGAATCCAGACCCTATAAATACAAAATTCAAAAGCGAGTTTTAAGTGTGCTAAATCATATTCTCAATACCTAAACCACAAAAGTCCATTTTCAGAGGAGAAAAAGAGCAGAAGAGGTCTTGCGACGCATTCAATCCATAGGAGACAACGTGTAATTTCTTATACTTTTATAATCGTTCAGTTTTTGGTATCATTCGTAACTCGATTAGTTTACCTTGGCTAAATTATTACTCTTGTATTTATTATGATGTTTGAAGGCTAATACCTTCGGGTATTAACCATTATTATGAAGATCTGAATGTTTGGTTTTGTTTATATCTCAATTGCTTAATTTATCGTCGTATGCTTCTTTATGTTTATCAATATACTTGTTTACGTGCTTTTGTATGCGACCTATCATTCAAATGGATCTAGTGATACTGACCAAGTAATCTAGATGCTGGGATAGCTCTCCATATATTAATTTATACATCTAGAATCATAGGATCACAAATATTGTCCTTTTAAGATCATGCTAAGGATATGCTGCTGGCTTAACTAGTTAACGAAAATTGCCTTTTGTTTATTGAACATGTTGACTAGTAGGTGATCTTGATAATTCAACAAATAATTTTCTAATTCTATTGGATAGTTGGAAAAGTGGACTACTAGACTAATTGCCCTTAAGCAGTAAGTGGGTAAAGTCTCTATGAGCTAGGGTTTAACAAGATCACCATTGCTTTAATCCCTAAGATAGATTATAATAAGAAAATAAGGATGCTTTATGCGGATGCTTTAATTGTGACAAAATTAATATGTTTAGGTCTTATGAAGTCCCGCCTAAGTTTAAGAATGATATGCCTCTTTGAGATAAGTAATCATTTCACTGAATAAACAAACCAACTTCTAATCGGATTAATGATGGCTAACACAGTTTTCTATCATAATGCTAGACCGCTCTTTTATCTTTTGTTAATTTGCTTGCGTGGGTTAAAGTGTCTTGAATTAATTGTAGTCACCACTAAACCCGTGCCAGTCTCTCAGGCTGAAACCTCCTTTTTACCTGTTAGAATTAAGATTAGAACTAACATAGGATTAGCATAGGTTTGACTTAGATTAGCATTAACTTAGATTAGATAACTAAAATATTAATAATATGAGAGATTTAACCTCGCTTCAAGTGTTCGACACCCTACTTACCACGAATCTACCACCGACCAGGTACACTGCCCGTTAAAGTGTTATTTTTGGTTAAGTCAGCAAAATATAAATTTAAAACTTGAATCATAAAAATGTATACCACACAACGGCACATCAAGTTTTTGGCGCCGCTGTCGGGGAATGAAAATTAATCTTGATTTTTATTTTATATTTTGGTTTTTAACATTAGATCTTACTCTTAGGAGTAGTGTTAATTAGATTAGTGTATATTCTGTATATTTTGTATATTTTTTAGTTTAATTGTTTGTTTGTATATTTGTGTGTTTAATTTAATTGTTTTCCTAATACACTGTTCTGGAAGATAACTCGATACGGCGTATCCGCTTCGACTGGATACGGCATATCCAACTTTCTGTCTAATACAGCGTATTCACGCAAAAGATTAATACGGCGTATTCACTTCAATTGAATACGGCGTATCGATCATCTGGAACAGAACCTAAGTTTTCATATTTTATTTTCATGCTTGATTTTTTTATCTTTCTTCGGAGCAAATCCTGCTGATATTTTTACCCTTGTTACAGGAAGTACTTATCAGAGCTATTAGACTGAAGAAGATACCATAAAAAGTCATGGCAGAACTTATTTCAGAGGAATACATAGTGAATGCTCAAAATGAATCAAATCTTTCTATCACCAGTAACAATATAAACATGGAACTCAGCAATGAATTTTTGGTGGAATTACAAAAGAGTGCATACCACGGATGGATTGACGAAGACGTAGTGAACCACATCGCTAAGGTGCTTGAATGGTTGATTTAATCTACATTCCTGGTGTGGATTTCCATCAACTACGAATGAAAGTCTTTCCTCTCTTACTAGCTGATGACGCATGACAATGGTGGATAACCAAGGAGGAAGTAAAAATTACCGTTTAGGAAGAACTTGTTAAGAATTTTTTTTGTAAATTTTATCCCGAATCATACGACGGTAAAGAAGAAATGTTGGACGAAGGAGATAACTGGGGAATTGATCCACTTGAATTCATGTCGCAAGTAAATTCATCATTTGATAAACGTATGAAAATAGATGGAAGAACTAAAAAAGTATTGTTCCATGCTTGGATGAATGTGAGTTGGAATATAAGACGAATGGATGATAGCATATTGAGAAATAACAATACTACTACTGACTTAATCTTTAAACCTTATCTAATAACACGTGGAAAGTGCGACACCGAAAAGGAAGATGAACAAAGTCTGACAAAGCGCAAATATAGCAATACATCTGAATCCATTGATGAGCAACCTAACAAAAGAATGTGTAAAGCAGAAAAGTATGAAGCTATTCAGTACTAACTTGGACCCAATGAAGAATATATTGCTATAAGAAGATGTGAATATGTTATTTAGGAGAGAAACGAAGATAAGATGTCCAAAATCTACCAAGATATTTTTCAGAAAAAGGACAACAGATGGAAGGTGACGCACACCAAATAACAGATAAAAGTAGAAGCTGAAGAAAGTCTAACTTAAAGACTTCGCTTTAAACAAAAGTGCTTCCCGAGAGACAACCCGAAATGTTATTTAAATTTTATTGAGTCTGCCTTCCCAGACATCAATACGGCGTATCCGCTCCATACCATACGGCGTATTGATTGTTTGGACGTTATTAGTCTTTACTGTTTATGCACTTTAAAAATATTATTGTCAGTTCTGTCAATACGGCCTATTCATGCATATGATACGACGTATTCAACATACTGACCCGTATTTAGATACTTTTTACAGGTTTCTCAATACGGGTATTCCAGTTCATGGATACAGCGTATTGGTCTCCTGTACAGTTTTGATTAGTTTAGTTTAAATTAACTGTAGATACCAAGATAGGATTTTGCATGTTTTTTCTATATTTATACAGGACCTCGTGAAAGAAATATTGACGAATATTGGTGAAGAATTTACAAATCTGGAGATCTTGAAGTGTTGGAGTCTTAAAACTTTAAGGTGGCTGTTCAACACACAATCTTGCTAATAAAGTCAACATGAAGAATCTATCGAGCAAATATCGGGGGATTTTCTTATTCTAATTCTTTTTAATTCCCGTATTTAATGTTTTATCTATACAACGAGGATGTTGTATAATTCAAGTGGGGGATGGAATTAGAATGTTTACTTGTCCTATTTTTCACACTAAAATGCTTAAATTATGCTAAAATTTTAAAAAAAATTCAAGCATACTTTTATGAAATTACTTGATACATAACCCGCACACAATAACCCTTGTTAGATATTGTGAGGATTTAACCTATCCGTTTCTAAATGTTTACCTAAATTCCACAAAATATGAGTGTGCCGGTGATGTTGTAGACTTTAGAACTTGGCTTGGTATATCACTCGAGACCGCAGTGATGAGTACTATGGATTTAGATGGAGTAACTTGTTTAAATTGGTAAATTTTAGGATTACACCCAAAACGCCTTTACATGTTGCTTATTAACTAACTACACCGGTTAGTTAACCCCCGTATAAACCCTTTGTTTACTCTCATTTTAAGAGTAAGATACCCCTA
Source organism: Tanacetum coccineum (assembly GCA_026074375.1). Taxonomy (NCBI): domain Eukaryota; kingdom Viridiplantae; phylum Streptophyta; class Magnoliopsida; order Asterales; family Asteraceae; genus Tanacetum; species Tanacetum coccineum. The sequence continues at coordinate 13,313 of BQNB010126429.1, forward strand.
GAACAACCCGTAGAGCCAATCCTTTAGGAAATACACTAATTATTTGTTTCGTTACACCTTTACACCTTAGCCTACCCTGTTAGATTAAGTTTATTTTACAGTTGCTAGTTGCTTAAAGTGTAAAGTTTGTATTTCCTGAGTCTTGTGTCAAAATTTTCTATCTTTGGTACGGTTGGAAGAATTTGCACATCGCAAATGGGAATGTATATTATAGTCAAAACTCATGTATTTTTACTACCAACACAATTAATGGTACGTTTGAAGAACGAAGAATTACCGAAGGAATTATCCGGAATTATTATGATCGTGAAGATGGTGAAATTACACCGGGTTTCGTAGTAGTGTGTAAAAAAAATGGAAAAAATTAGAAAAATCGCAACAGAAAAAAGAGAGGGAAAGTTTGAAGATAATCTTTTCGCAACTACTGAAGGAATTACACGAAGGATCGATTATTCGTTGTTATAAATCGACGATGTAGAGTATTGTATAAAGTGGAAGATATCGCCACTTGTCTTGTAAAGTATGTAAAGTATGGGATAATTAGGAAGCTGACCATTACAGGAACGCCAACTTAGGTTGTTGTTTTTTATCTATGATCAAGACGTTTGTAAATAGTTGTGTCTTTATCATGGTTACGGTCGGGAAAAAGTTTCGTAATTTTTATTTAACAACAATTTATTTCTCTTTCCTAATGACTAGCAGCTGGTTTTACGCGAATAAGGATTTGTACGAGCATGCATGTCTATTCTGTCGTTACGGTCATGTATGCATGTCTTAGCTTCCTTGTTGGTTTACGACTTTTGGTGAAAGTTAGAAGGTTCCTACCCTATATCATTCTTCATCCTAACCGTTGGTTAAATTCGAATGAGGATATGATTGAACACACATGTCTATTCCGTCGTTACTGCCATGTATGTGTACTTAAACTGCCTTGTTAGAGTGGTACTACTGGTGAAAGATTGAAGAATGATCAACCCTAAGCCTTATCATACAAACCCGTATTTACCTTTATATACTTGTTACTCCTTAGCTTTAGCGGTGGAGATGTGTATCCTTGCTAAGCTTATGATAGAATACTAGTCATGAGCGAGCAATTGAGCGAATTAGTTACATGTTACCACATAAATTAGCTGAGTGATTTGAGTGTTTTCCTCTTCCTATTTCGTGAGGTGTTTGGTTGTGTACTTGTAATAGATCAAATAAATGGATTAACGGAAAATATCCTTAGGGATACATTTTTATAAACTTATAAAGGCTACTTGAGGACAAGTAGGATTCAAGTGGGGGGATATTTGATGACATCAAATAACGTCTATTTTATAGCATTATTTATCCCATGTAATTAACCCATTTTGTATAATTATTGCAAAGAATTGTTACTTAATTGTTTATATTTGAGAATTGCAGTAATTATGGAGTATTTGGTGAATATTAGCAAAAGGCGCGCATTCTGGAGCTTAAACAAAGATATTTTGAAGATTACAATTCTAACAACCAATACGCCATATCCATCAAGGAAGATACGGCGTATCCGTGCCTACACTCACCAAAGACCACAAAGGAAACAAGTTCAATACACCGTATCCAGAGAAGACCAATACGCCGTATTGGAGATATAGTATGTAAATATTCTGGAAGATATCAAACGTGGTCTCTACTCCAAGAAACCCCACCGACTCCAGACCCTATAAATACAAAACTTAAAAACGAGTTTTAAGTGTGCTAAATCATATTCCCGATATCTAAACCACAAAAGTCGATTTTCAGAGGAGAAAAAGAGCAAAAGAAGTCTTGCAACGCATTCCAATCCATAGGTGACAACGTGTAATTTCTTATACTTTTGTAATCGTTCAGTTTTTGGTATCATTCGTTAACTCGGTTAGTTTACCTTGGATAAGCCATTACTCTTGTATTAATTATAATGTTTGAAGGATAATACCTTCGGGTATTAGCCATTATTATGAAGATTTAAATGTTTGTCTTTTGTTTCAAATCTCGATTGCTATTTATATCGTAGGTTGTATATAGTTTATTTAATTACTTGATTCCGGCTGTGTATGCGACCTATCATTCAACTGGATCTAGTGATACGGACCAAGAAATCTAGATGCCAGGATAGTTTTCCATATAGTGATTTATACATCTAGAATCATAGGATCACAAATATTGTCCTTCTAAAATCATGCTAAGGATACGCTTCTGGCTTACCTAGTTAACAGAAATTGCCTTTGGTTTATTGAACATGTTAACTAGTAGGTGAATTTAGATAATTCAACAAATAATGTTCTGATTCCATTGGATAGTTGGACAAGTGGACTACTAAAGTATAAATTGCCATTAAGCAGTAAATGGGTAAAGTCTCAATGAGCTAGGGTTTAACAAGATCACCATTGCTTTAATTCCTAAGATAGATTATAATCAGCAAATAAGGATGCTTTATGCGGATTCTTTAATTGTGACAGAATTAATGTGTCTAGGTCTTAGGATGAAGTCCCGCCTAAGTCTAAGAATGATATGCCTCTTCAAGATAAGTAATCATTGCACTGAATAAACAAACCAACTTCTAATCGGATTAATGATGGCTAATACAGTTTTCTATCATAAGGCTAGACCGCTCTTTTATCTTTTGTTAATTTGCTTGCGTGGGTTAAAGTGTCTTGAATTGATTGTAGTCACCACCAAACCCGTGCCAGTCTCTCAGGCTGAAACCCCCCTTTTACCTGTTAGAATTAGGATTAGAACTAACATAGGATTAACATAGGTTTGACTTAGATTAGAATTAACTTAGATTAGATAACCAAAATATTAATAAATTAAGAGATTTAACCTTGCTTCAAGTGTTCGACACCCTACTTACTACGAATCTACCACCGACCGGGTACACTGCCCGTTAAAGTGTTGTTTTTGGTTAAGTCGGCAAAATATAAATTTAAAACTTGAATCATAAAAATATACACCACACAACGACACATCAATACTATGTCCGGGTAAGAATATGGATCAAACTCTACCCGATACAAGTATAGAATTGTAGTACAACCTTTATTTCTTCTAAATTCTATGATGTTCTTCTTTGTTTTTTGTGGTTTGATCTTCATCTTCAACTTCAAGTGTTTATGAAGTGAAATGATAGATGAGAGGATTGGAGATGATTTTGAGATATGGATTTGATGAAGAGATGAATGAATTGGCTTAAAATTAGTCCTCTATTTATAGGCTGAGTGGGGGTCGAAGTGCGGCGCACAAAGATATTTGTACGGCGTACTTTGGTTAAGTCGGTGGGTAAATCATAAATGTTGCACGGATGTGCGGCACACAAAAGAAATTATGCGGCGTACTTGATGAGTTAATGCAGTCTTCATTTAATTCTTGGACCGGTAGGAAGTGCGGCGCATAAAGGGAATGTGAGGCATACTTAAGGTCTTTTTCAGCTTTGGTCCTTTCTTTTCTTCACTCTTGCTTTCCAATAACTATAAACACTTGACCTTTGTTCTTTTTGAGCTCGGGATGACTTCAAGTGAACCTACATATAATTCATGCTATTAAGTATCGAGAGTTCACGAGAAATGATAAAATATATATAAATAACGCCACCAAAAACATGTATAATTAAGGCGTTATCAAATCCCTCCACACTTAGCTGTCGCTTGCCCTCAAGCAATTAAAGAGAGAAAAACAAGATCATTTATCGTGACGTGGAGAAAATTTGGATTTAGCAAGTGTTTACTGGTTTAGATAACTTTTTAAGCATAAACACATAACAGAGCACCTCACAAGGGATGTGTTTGATTTTTAATTCACTCGATCCACTCAGAAAGGGTTTATATTGTGAAGACACTCAGATGCTGATGTGTCGTTGTGTGGTGTATATTTTATTGTTTCAAGTTTTAAATTTATATTTTGCCGACTCAACCAAAAACTACACTTTAACGAGCAGTGTACCCGATCAGTAGTAGTTTCGTGGTAAGTAGGGTGTCGATCATTGAGAGCGAGGTTAAATCTATCAATTTAATTAATATCTTGGTTATCTAATCTATGTTAATTCTATTCTAATCCTATGTTAAATCTATGTCAGTCTAAATCCTAATTCTAATAGGAAAGGGGGGGGGGGGGTTTAGCCTGAGAGACTGGCACAGTTTGGTTTGTAACATTTCTCATTTTCGCGTCATTGTACGACTCTATTAATGATCACCACTTATTTTAGTCCGATACGGGTGTACTTTTAATTTTACTGTTAAGCTAAATCGCGTAGACTAGAAATAATTATTTAGCGTAAACGGTCTCCAAATAAATTAAGATTTACGTCAAGCGAGTGTCTAATAATTATTAGGACGATAATTATTGGTTTTGTTCAATTATATTTGTATTGGTCACGTAAATGACTTACGTTTTGCAATAAAATACGCTTAGACATACCGCGAAAATACCTAGACTTATCTAGACTCAAACCAATACCTACAGTTATACCCTGAATATAAAAATTATACAATTTTGTATGAATAAAACCCATAAGGCCGGTATTGGTAAAATAAAACACAAGAAACCATTGTGAAAGCCACACAATATCTATGCTAAGTACTTGTACAACATTATGTAATTAAAGAATGTACTTAGAACTTATTATACAATGGGTAAAGATCACACATGATCTTTGTTGCCTCTCTTCTCACGTCTACACCACAAGAAGACCATAAGAGCTAGATTTCACAAATCCTAGCATAACTAGACTAAGTACCAAACAAATCTTGTACAAACACAAAATATCTACCTAAGATCCCCAAATCTTGTACTTAGATTTTTCCATTAAGAATGGTACTTAGTGGTAAAATCAAAACTATGTCTCCTCCCAGGTCCACTCCAGTTCCCCTGTAGGTCCAACCTCAGGAGGTGCTAAGGACCTTGCTACACTAACTGCTTTGTCTTCTCTAGTGTCTGAACTTGTGTAAGTTTTATACACAGTTTCAAGAAAACATAATTATAGTTGCTAAAAACACTTAAGCCAACAAAGTCTCTTTCTTCTTTTGTTCTTAACCCACGTCAAAAAACAAAGTCTACCACACACCACTCAAACAAAAATTGCAAGTCATAACACTCTCTATCTAAACCTTTTCCACGGCTCAAAAACTAATTATTAGGGTTTTATAACAACACGCCACTCAAAACACTGCAGTGTTCAAGAGTAGGTTGCAAGTAAAGAGCTCAAAAAGGGTCTGCAAAAAAGGTAGACAAGGTGGGAAGGGGTTCCATCGAGTTCAGGCCTAGGATGCAAGAAGCTTCGTTGGTCTATAACAACACGCCCACTTCAAACACTTCCAAGTGTTCAAGAGTAGAGTTGCAAGTAAAGAGCTCAGGAAGGGTTGCAAGGACAAGGTGAGACGTATAATCATTTCTAATCCTAAGTATTGCTTATGATATTTTACTATACTATTGATATCACTACGTGGGTTATAACCATAAAACATTCTGAACCAATTCAAAGAAATGAGCTAAAAAATCTCGACTTACTGTGATGAGTGTTTATATAAATAACGCATGCATCTCTTACATGAACCCTACATCCAAAACATTAAAAGTAGGGAATAAAATTTCATGGAACCTTTAGCAGCAAGTTCATGTTGTCATCTCAAACAAAGTCGTTTCAAAATAAAAGGTTACATAATGAACCATGTGAAACACGTTTCAACTTAAGTGAAACTGTAGGAACCCATGTCGTAATAACTTATGTAGTACTTAACTTAACATGCTTACGTAAACGAAGGCTCACGACTAAACTAGGGTTTATATATTACCCATGCGAAAATCATTCACAAGCTAGAAGTGTGTTTCAGTGGTCTTAGTACTAGGTAAAGGAAAGAAGAAAAGACAAACCATACACTACATTAAGCTTAGCACACTCTGGGAAAACCTATACTTGAACTACTTGCAAACGTCATATATTTTATGATGAAAATTATATTTCATTCGCTCATTGATTAAACCATAGATCCTCAAAAGCTACAGTGGCGTTAGGAAAAGGAATGTAACAAGTCCCATGTCACCTAAAGTTGGCATACTGTTGAAGCTATACTCGTTTGTAAGTTAAGCAGGTTACGAGCACGTAACCCACTTCGTCCTCTACGTTACATAACGTGTATGGAATAAGCTATGTTTTCATACGAAGAAATGGTCACATAAACGTACATAAGCTTATTTGGTTTCACATAATAACAAGTATTCGATATAAACATAAATATAAGTCGAGATCCAAACACGGCGCTTGGAACACGAATATACGTAAACTTTACCATACAA
>BQNB010126431.1:0-19603 GCA_026074375.1 Tanacetum coccineum
ACATTGCGCGCGCCCATCTGTACCGCTATCTGAAGGCCAACTATCAGTGCCTTATACTCTGCCTCATTGTTAGAAGTGGTAAACCGAAACCGTAACGCATAGGTGAACTCTGTCCCTTCCGGGCTTGTCAGGATTAGTCCCGCGCCTGACCCATCTACACATGACGATCCTTCCGTGAATAGTGTCCACGGCTCCGACAGTGTTTCCACAACTGATGTGTCTGGTAGATTTTCTTCCGACTTCTCTATGAGGAAGTCCGCCAATATCTGTCCTTTCACCGACGTCCTCGGTCGGTATGTGATATTGTGTTCTCCTAGCATGACGCTCCACTTCTGTAACCGCCTTGCCACGTTAGGACGTGAAATTATTTGTTTAATCGGCTAGTCAGTAATAACTGCAATGGGATGCACTTGGAAGTACCTTCGTAGCCTTTTTGCGGCAAAAACTAGTGATAGAATTAGTTTTTCCATTGGAGTATAGTTTAGCTCGGGGCCCCGTAATGCGCGGCTTATAAAGTAGACTGGCATCTGAACCGTCCCCCTTTCAGTCATCAAGACCGCACTAACTGCTCCATAGGAGGCGGACAGGTATACAATCAATTCTTCCTTTGGTTTGGGTGCTACCAGCAGTGGTAGCTCTGACAGATGCTATTTTAGTTGCTTGAAGGCTTGTTCCGCCTCTGGTGTCCAATGAAAGTCGCTCTTTTTAATACACTTCTTTAAGATTTTAAATAGCGGCAAGGATTTTTCCGCTGACTTAGAGAGGAATCTGTTTAAACTAGCCTAACTTCCCGTTAAGGCTCTGGACCTCTTTGATTGTTCGTGGGGACGGGAGTTGTAGTATAGCTCCTATTTTGTCAAGACACGGTTTTATTCCTTCCGGGGTAATCGTGTTCCCCAGGAACATTCCTTCCACTGCCCCGAACGTACATTTTTTGGGGTTGAGCTTCATGTTGATCTTGCGTAACGTGCGGAACGTTTCCTCAATGTCTCTTAGCATTTCTGCTTTCGTGTAGCTCTTAATAACCAGATCATCAACGTACACCTCTATGTTCCAGCCAACTTGGTTGTCAAAAGCTTTGTCCACCAGCCGCTGGTACATAGCACCAACGTTTTTAAGGCCAAAGGGAGCGCAATGAATTTTGAATATAGTCTCAATGTTTACACTCCCCTTGGCTGGTGATTTTTTTTAATGTTTTTCTCAATTTTTAGAATTGTGTGGAAGAAGCTGTTTGATCTCTTTCATCTGACTACGCCGCATGTTTGTATTTGATGATAGAACCTTTGTAAGCATCTAAGAAACACTTAAAGGGGTACCCCGCAGACAGACTCGACTTTCCAGTTGATTGTCTGGAGGGGATAACTAATCCTTGCGGACAGCCTTGTTTTAAGGGTGTTGAGTTACCGTTGGATTTGATCTACGCACATCCGCCAGCTGCCGTCATGCTTTTTTACCATGACTGGATTGGACAGCCAATCGTGGTAATAGACTTCTCTCATGATCCCCACCCGTACTAGTTTATGTACCTCAATTTGGATGGCTCTCGCACGATCCGGGGCCTGGCCCCTTTTCTTTTGTCGGACTGGTGAATATCCTTCCCGGAGATTGAGTCGTGTTTACGCTAATGATCACGATTTCTTCCTGTCATATCTGACGGCTGCCATGCAAATATATCGAGGTTTTCCTTCAGGAGTGTGCATAGCTCTGTTATCCTTTTGAGGTCCAACGTTCCCTCCGATTGCCCACACTTCTGGTCAGGAAATTTTGAATGTGATAGAGACTACTTTAAAATTTTCAGGACGGACTACTGCTTCTTTTATTATCTCCTTTGGTGACGTAAACACCGTGGCGCACTCGGCAGGTATCAAGATAGTGCTACGGATAGTTACTATTCCTCCATCGACAGGAAACTTAGTCTTTGTCGTGGGTAGTTGGATGGCTCCGCTTGGGTTTTCTTCTTTTGTACCCGATCTTCCATTGATGCCATTCTGATATTGGTGACATTAATCTTACGATCATAAAGAGAGATCAGCCACGCTCTTTGAATATGAATTCCCGCGTATTCCAATTGTTATCAGAAAGCCTAAGTTGTTCCCAGCGGGGGGCACATATAGTTTCCTACCACTATACACTGTGTTAGCGATGTTGTTGCCGGGACCATCTGGCTCTTAATTTCCGGCCGGAGCTGGTTGAAGCAGTGCTCATAGAGTACTTCCGTAGAGGAACCTCCGTCTATGTACATGCGGTGGATCATGTGTCCACCAATTTCCACTTCTATGACTATGAGGGAACTCTCGTCACATCCTCGTAAGTCGCTGTTAGCTAGTGGTGGGAACTTAATTTCGCTGACACGGGCAAAGCTTTGGGTCAATTTTTGCTTTGTTACTCTCTGCCACGGCTGTATCATATAAATTGCTAGGGACTTGTCTTTAGTCGGGGCTTCTTTCTTTCCATTCTTCGTTTGGTCTCGACTTTGCTTAATTTCTTTTATCAAGTGCGAGAGCTTCCCTGCTCGCACCAATTCTTCAATCTGCTTTTTTAATATGAATTGCACTCGTCGTGCTATGTACCTTTATCATTGTGGAATCGCAAAACCTTGTTACGTTGCTTCTTTTTTCTAACGGGTGTTACCAATGGGTGGTGGTCGGTTTAAATTTTCCTGCTATCGGCCGACGTGATTTTCCTTTGGTCCGTTTGGTAAGAGGAGTAAACTTGTTAGACCCTCGTCCTTCTCTTAATTGACCTCGGAAGTCAAATTTTCGCTCGTGTCGCTTGGGCTGGTCTTGTGGTTTCCACGGTAAGTGACCTTTCTTTTTAGAAGCGGCAGCGGCTTCTCCTCGTATGAAGGCAGTGGTGATTGCCATCATTTCTTCCATTGTCTTTGGGACGTGTTCGTTGAGACACTTTGTTAGTTCGGGGTTATTGACCCCATGCATGAACCTGGAGATCCGCATGCATTCAGGGGCCCCCTTCATGAGCCCGGTTTCAACTTTGAAATGCTCCATGAAATCCTCAATGGTTTTCCCGTCTCTCTGCTTGATGTTGTGAATTTCTACTGGATCTTTCACATACTTCTTCTGCTGCATGAAGTATGCTAGGAAGGGACTCGCTAAGACCCTTGTTAACCATCTAGGCTTTATGGAGGTAGCTCATCAAACAGACCTTGCGGATTCCATATTAGCGGTGGAGTTGAACATGTGACACCATATAGGCATTGCCCAACGTTCCGCCTGTGCTGCGACTTGGAAGATTTTTAAATGATCTTTCGGGTCTCCGGTTCCGTCATAAGTTTTCACATTGTTGGGCATGCGCGTCTTCCGCGAACTTTTGAAGTTGCGGATTCGAGGCGCGAATGGATCCACATCCTCGCAGGTCCAAGGTATGGCCAGATCGTCTTTATCTGCCAGTTTGCGCCTTTTCGTTCTTGATTTCCAGTGTCCTCTATTACTGGTGCTGCTTTCTGATCCTTGAGATGATGGGGATTCACTTTCCTTCCATCTCTTTACGCTGCGGAATCGACCTCCGTCTCGAGATCAATCTTTGTACTTGGTCTTGGTCTCCTGAGAATAAGTATCGCCATAGGATTCTTCGATGCCCCGAGAGCGGTCTTCCATTCGGGAACGCTCTCTACTGAGGGAATAACCTCTACTGTGAGAGGGGTCTCTCGAATCCGTCCTGCTTGGCCCGGACTTTGAGGTACTTGGCGAGTAGGTGTCACTAAGTTGCTCATGCACACTTCTCCTTCGGTGGCTTAGGCGGCTAAACACGTTTATGTCGTCGCACCTTTCATGACCTCGCGTCCTAGATCTCTCAGGATGGAATCTCGCAGGTGAGTTTTCTACCCTCGAGTTCAAAGAGTTCTCTCTTTCCCTTCGGGTTTTCTTGGAATTTTCTCTAAAATTTAGTCTGGTTTGGACTTCTTTTCGCTTGTCACGTCATGCCTTTTCCATGATGATTGACAGAATGTCTTCGTAGTGCTCTTCGCAGAAGTCCTGGATGTTCACTCTGGGTGCGGCATCTAGCGATTTTTCTTTATTTATAGTTTTTGTGACGGTGGTCACAATGGGAGTTGCGTTAGCCATCATGCTCATTCTAACGAGAGTAATTCCTAGTATTGGGTCCCACGGATGGCGCCAACTTGTTGATACAAAAGTTTGGTTGGGTCTAGCTTGATCCAAATAGGCGGCTATTCGGATGTGGAGTATCTTATTCTTGTACCAAGTGAATTCGTTGAAGGACCCTGCACAAGGGAACAAACACCGTTAATCTTATCGTGAGAGCGGATCCCACGATTGGACTCCGGCGTGAGAGTAAGTATACGGTTTAGAGAGTAATTATATATGGTTAGGGTTTTTGAGATACCTGTATTGACCATCATTATGCTCCTTTTATAGGCTGAATACCCCTTAGGGTTTCCGTAACTTTTGGCCTAAGATGCGGCCGGGATTGTCGGGATTTGTTATTATCCTTACTGGTTTAAATAAGTAAAGTATATCTTTTGTTTGATTAGTTTACCTACTCTGAAAGATAACTCACAAAGGTACCGCGGCTACGGATAATAACCGCGACATATGGATCCATGAAGCACTGTGCCCGTGACCGCGATCCGCGACCGCTATACATGGGCCGAAAGCCCATTAATAGCTACAAAGGCCACAAAAGTATTAGTGGGTCAGGCCGGTCCATACTATACGTCATTAGTTTTAGTATACTCTGTATAGATTTAAATGTGAAGCCATCTTTGCATATCGTTCAATTTGTTGGTATCTATGAAAGAGTTAAACTTTCAATCACTAGGTTGTGAGTTGTAGTTTTGTAAGAGAAAACTTTGTAAGATTGATGTGTTTGTCTGAGTCGTTTATAAGATAGATGTCTTTCAAAAGACAAATATATATATAACATTTTATTATTCAAAACAATGGTCATATTATCAAATTGCACAATTTAGGTTTCAGATGACCAATCAAGGCATACAATTATAAAAGTGCATGATAGTGGTATATCACATGGATAATCATTCACAACTCGGCTAATATGTAAAGTGTTAGGATTCTAAAATGTGACAACATTACGGGAATTACATTAGTTTATTAATAGGCTCATATGCAAGGACTAGACTTGTAATATTGTATATTAGAGCGTATGAAGAGCCTATATATACCCATCCATTTTAATTGGTCAATTCATTTTATTCAATCAATGGTATGATTTTCAATTCGATTTGAGGTGTAAAAAAGGATTTCATGAGGGTTTTTTTAAAAGTGAGTTCGTATGATTTTTACGTAGCATGATGTCATAATTTGTTGTATTCCGGTTATGATTCGGGTTTAGAGTGATTTAAATGCAAGAGATATAGATTTGCATTATAAAAAAATATGTTTTTCTTGATATTAGACGAACTCGCCTTTTTGGCGGTTATAACCATAAAGTGAGTTGTGATTTTGTGTTAGAACACACCTTTTGAAACCCTAGAAAGTGAGTTGTCAACTCACCCTTAAGAAAATTCAATTTTTACCAACTCACCTTAGGTCAACTCACCTTAAGCCGAATTCAACTTTAGGAGAGTTTAAGTATACTTTGCAACTCACCTTTAGTCAACTCACCTTTACCAAAATTCACCTTTAGGAGAGTTTGGAACTCACCTTTACTGGAATTCACCTTTAGGAGAGTTTTTAATCCGGGTATTTTGTTCTAAGAGTGAATTGAGAAACACCTCAAAAGATTTTTGGTTTTACACTATCATGAAACTTAAACTGCAAGGATAAACCATTATCTATTCAAAATAATTACACACCTTCGCTTAAACGATCCTTATCAAAGATTCACTTAAACCGTAAAAATGCCAGTTTTGGAATTTAAATGCATCTCAACTCTCTCTCTTCTCTCTCTCATTTCGTTTCTCTCTCTCTCTTTAGTTTCTTGTTTCGTGGTTCGTGTTATGAAGTGAAGTGTTAAAACGGGTTCCTACATAACTTTCTAAGATAACATGTTCGAGCTTATAACTGATTGTGATTAAGACTTGGCTATCTAGTTATTTGTATGAGATCTACAAACTCATAAGTTGGTTCTTAATGAATCATAGGGTAGCTATCACTTTAAGGAGTTATGTTGTAGTGTCTCACTTTGTTAAGGCTTACTCAAGAAGTGATGTACTGTTATACGTTTAAGGGGTATAGAGTACTAAGGGAGTCGGAGTGTTTATGATTTCTCTACACTAATTCTTATTAACATGGATAGTACAAGCTTAAGTCACTAGTTTGGGTTATTCTACTTCACTCTTAAGTTTGTTATACTGTGTTTTTTCTATCAGTAGTCATTACAGATATCTAACAAAATTGATAAGAGGTTGGAAATGAATTAGTGAGAGGGGTAAAGATTTAAGATTTTTTATTGGCAGTTGATTCTCACGGGATATAGCTTAATCGGATTAATGATGCTTCACATAAGAAAGAGATCAAGTGGAGAGCGGCTCGTATCATCTTACTTAGCATAATCGTTCGGTTTGCACGTCAATTTCATTATGACTTCTACTTGTTTATCGTTCTATCTATCCTTTGTATTTGCTACTGAGATTATGGGCTAACAGCCACTGGTACAAAAAGTGGTATTGGTCACTCCAAAAATGTGTGACGATATGCATTTAGTCACACACGTTTTTTTTTGTTTGTCACTAAAGGTCGCGCCACCGTAGGTCTCCTACGGTGACATTGTTGAGTTTGTGGCCTTTTTCATTGAAAACGAGTGACCAAAACCCGAATATGTGTGACAAATTAGGCACAAGTTTTGTTGGATTAATCAGTATTAGTGACCGTAAACACTTTATAGTCACACGAATGGTTTTTGAGAGTAACTATTGTTCGTCCTTTGGCCACATTAATATATAATATATGTGACATTTGAGATGATTTATTCAAGTAAATGTGTATTTTGTGTGACTATTTCCCGTCCTGTGGCCACATGAATATATAATAAATGTGACGTTTGTGATGATTTAGTCACACAACGGGTGTTGTTTTTTTGGAGTTAGTCACATACAATTTAAAAAAAAGTGGCCAAAAGTGTTAATAAGTGTGACCATATGTTGTTTAAAGTCAAGTGAATGTGTATTTTGTGTGACTATTGTTCATCCAATGGTCACATGAATTTTAAGTTTGTGTGGCGTTTTGTAATATTTAGTCACACAAAGCATGTTTTTTTTAATTTAGTCACATACAAGTTAACCAAAAGTGGCCAAAAGTGTTAATAAGTGTGACCATATGTTGTTTAAAGTCAAGTAAATGTGTATTTTATGTGACTATTGTTCATCCAATGGTCACATGAATTTTATGTTTGTGTGGCCTTTTGTAATATTTAGTCACACAAAGCATGGTTTTTTTGGGATTTAGTCACATACAAGTTAACCAAAAGTGGCCAAAAGTGTTAATAAGTGTGACCATATGTTTTTAAAGTCAAGTAAATGTGTATTTTGTGTGACTATTGTTCATCCAATGGCCACATGAATTTTATGTTTGTGTGGAGTTTTGTAATATTTAGTCACACAACGAAAAAATAAGGAAGTGTGAGGAATCGAACCCCGTGCCTCTCGCATGCAATGTGAACGCTCTACCATATGAGCTACACTCCCATTTGGCAATTACAGTCATACAATATATAGTTTCATTCTAAGACATGGCTACTATTATGATAATATATTTTTTATTCATATAGAATACATAACTACTATTGTAAACAGGAGCAAGAATGCATGGGGCTTAGTGAGAACATATTAGAAATCAAGACTTATTACGACTATTACTATTTTGGTATGTATAGATAGTAATAACATATTAGAAATCAACAAATGCATGAAATTAATCAGTAAATACTAAATTTAGAATGAAGCTGCTAAATGTAATGATATGTATAGCAACCATGCACATACAGTAAGAGGATTTTAGTTTAAAGAGATAACTTAACTACTATACCTATACCTGAACTAGTGCCTCGGGTCGAGACTTGATATGTGAGAAATCACATATCCTTTCTATATCAAAAATGGCCTTAAAATGATCAAAATGTGCAAAAATATGCTTGTATTTGTGTATTTTGTTGTTTGTGAATGTGTAGGTACGGATAATGCAAAAATCACAAGAAAATGGTCAAAACAGGACAAACACAAACACGGGAACGGAAAGAGTGCACAAGAGGCGGAAGTTTCTAACAAAAGGTGATCAAAAGTCAACCCTTGGTCAACAATGGTCAACTCACAAAAATGCCAAAACCCTCAAAATACCCTTAATATTAAATAACTATTCACCAAAAGTCCCTAAACCCTAACATCGTTATCTCCTTTTTATTAAAGGGATAACAGTCGTTAACCTTTATAACAATACCCTTTATTCATTATAACCAAGCCCAAATACTCACCTGTGGCCCAATACTTTTATACCCGAGCCTAAGTCAACACCACCACACCCCCGGGTCAAACAACAAATCAAAAAAAGGCGGGAATGAAAACTACTATTCATTCATCGTGCCCAAGCTTACCCTGTGTAAAAATCAAAGGGTAAATCTCAATTAATGGCATGGCTTTGATATTCCAAGTACTATGTGCCATCTCAGCAAAGAAAACATCATCCCTAGCTTTTGATTGGCCAAGACTCCTCAAAGGAATGACACGCGGGCTTATAAGAAACACACAAGGAATGAAAAATTACACTAAATCCTTTGTTAAGGAAGCACAAAGCCTCTGACACACAGATTGCCACACTGGCAATCCGTTGGACCTTTGGACTGCATGTGCTCACTTAATGATTCCAACGCACTTTTTATTACTCGTTGAAGATTGAAGAGCCAATGATTGCAAGGAATGAAGGGTGTGGATCAAGAGGAGTGTCTAAATAACTTAGAGACCTGGAACTTTCTTCTCAATGCTATAAATACAAGGCCTTTTTCACACGTAAAGAGAGAGAAGGGGGAGAGAGGAGTAGTTTTTAAGTAGCTTATTAAATCAGCTTATGTAATTTTCCTTTTAAAATAGTTTTTAGCTTAGTGTTTTTACTCAATGTAACTTTTATTTTAGTTTGTAACCAGTTTTAATTAGTAATAAAATTATGTTTTTCATAATTGATCAACGGTTCTTAATGCTTTACTTTGATTCATAATTGTTTGAATAAACTCTATTTTTGTTCACATAAGCCCATAAGTTCTTTAATCTACTTTTAAGTTGGCTAATAGCTCAACCATGCTCTCAAAAGCTTAGTTGAGCTTATCATACTCAATCTACCCCTAAAAATTACCTCAGCTTAACATGGAAATGAAGTCAATCATGAAAGGATTTACAAGACCTCACCAGCTTATCTATAGATAAGCTGGAGCTTGGTGATAACTCATTTGAGCTTAATCTTAGCCTTGTTTAGAGCAAAGGCTCCTGTAAGTTTCTTCTTTACATTCTAGCTTAAATTTATACTATTAGCTTTAATCTGCTTCATTTGCTTATTGTATGCTTATTTGTAGTTTAGAAATTCTTATTACTGCTTATTTTAATAATTTAATGATTAATATGTTCTTTAAATAGCTTAGATTATAGTTTGCTTGTTATTTTATAAAATCTGTCAAAAAAATCCAAAATTATGGCATTAGCTTGTAGCTTTTCATTCTGTCTTATTTGATTGTTTTAATTTGCTTAGCTTGCTACTATTTGGTATTTGATTTTTGTGCTTTGAATCTCATTTTCATAAGCTTAATATGGGATTTTCAGGTTTTTAAGGGGTCCGCATTTGTTGGGCTATTGACCAGTCATAATAAAGTTTAGTACTGTCATAAGCCATCTGGCCTTTTGGATCCATTTTAAATCTAATAACTAGGTTTATGAGATAGGATTTAGAGTTGTTTGTAGTTTTAATCAAGTTTTTTTTTATAAAAATTATAGTAGTAGTTAGAATCTGTTAAGCCTAGATTAAGTAGTGTAATCATTTTTAGCTCTTTTGGTTTCTAGTTGAATTCATTACCTCTGTTGCTCTCATTTTGGTGTTTTTAGAGTATAGAAACTAAGTCTCTTAGTCTGCACTTTGTTAGATTTAGATTTTGTTTCACTTTTGTGCAAAGTGTTTAGCAGATAAATGAAAAAACCGCCATTACTAGCTTAATTTCAGGATGGTAAATTTAGTTTTAGGTCTGATTATATTGCACCTATAGTAGTTTATAGGTCAATATAGATAGAATAGGGCTTATTTTAGCTTAATTAGTTTATTTGAATATCTGTTTTTGGTCTGCAAATTAGTACTTTGTCTTTTTCATAAAATTTCAAAAATTTAAAAAAAAAATTTAACGTACTCTCTCTGCATCAGTATTTTCTAATTACGTTTTCTTCTTTGCTCATTTGATTTTCAAAATTACTTTTCATTTATCTGTTTATAGTAGCTTCAAGTTTAGATGCAGAGGTACAAGTCTAATTTCCATAAAGGATTCCATTTGTTGCTAAAAAAATAGGCTCAAAGTCTGCCATGCTGTCTGTTTGGATTTTAGTTTTAAATAAGTGCTTATTTGATTTCTTAGCTTTTAGCTTGTTCTTTGTGCTTATTCCTTGCTTAAATCTGTTCATTAGTGTAGTGGTTGGGTAGTAGTAGCTTATTTGGTCCTTGCCTTAGCTTATTTAGCTTTTAGTTTGCTTAAGTTTTGAAAAAGTAAAATAAGTCAAGTGTCATTTCTGTTTTCTTTTTAAGCCTTTTCTAGCTTATTGAGTGGGTTTCAAAAATAGTTTCTTTTATTAAAGTTGTTAATTTTTAGCTTTTTTACAACTTTGCTTTTATAAGTTTTCAAAAATAAAAAAATGGAAAAAGGAAAGTCATGGGGTTCGAACCCATGACCTCCTTTATCACACACACACCGTTCCCACCACCTAATCATAAGCCTTAGGCTACAATAGCTCATCGGTTAGGAGTAGTCATTTAGTTAAAACTTTATTAACATTTGTGAGCTCTTTGGTTAATAAGCTGTTTTGGCTTATTGGACAGGCTTATTCATAAGTTGTTTCCACGAGGCGTATTTTTCCTAGATTTCCTACCAAATCTCAAGCTATTTTTCGTAATTTTCCAGTTTTTTTATAAATAGTTTAGTATTTTTTATATTTAATTTTCATTAAAATCGTTTTTAATTCATAAAAAACTCAAAAAAATATAATTCTTTTTTAGAAAATTTTCTCTTAACATTTAGAACATAGAAAAATTAGATTTGCTTTCTTAAGGTTTAAATTGCAAAATTTTGATTTTTAAAGAACGGGATTGAATCCCGTTCATATTTTAGTGTTTTTAAGCTTAAAACTCTCTCGTTTTTTGTCTAGTTTTCTTTGTTCTAGCTTTTTAGTCAATTAAGACTTATAAAAACCAAAAAGATCAATTTAGGACTTAATTTTGATAAATTATATTTTTTAGGTCTCGTTTAGGATTCCCGATTTGCATTTTTAGTTAAAATTTAATTTCCCGTTATTAAATTTAGGTTTAATTGTCCCATAATTTGCTCACTATTAGGATTTTAGAAAACAAATCTTCTTCGAACCAATTCAAGTCATTGTCCAAATAACAAACGAGGTCTCAATTTCATAAGTCTTTGGGAAAACGACCCGGTAATCACTTACCGGTTTCTTACGTAGAATATTTTCGTGTGATTTTTCTTTCTACCTTTGTCCTCAAGGGTAGTTTAGGAATTTCATTATCGTTATATTATTATACGTATTAAAACTATACACATCAAGTTTTTGGCGCCGTTACCGGGGATTTGTGATTAAGATTACTTCGTTTGCAGTTTGTTGATCGTGATTTGGAGAACCTTTCGCCTTCGAAAGTTACGCTTTTGAAAAAAATCAAAATAATAATAATAATAATAATAATAAAAATATAAAAAGTAAAAAAAATATTTTTCTTTTCTTTTTAGTATAAGTAGAAGATTAATAAATAAGAAAAATACAAAAATATTTGTTCTTCAGGATTTTTCGATTTGTCTTGTGAATTCATTAAAAAATTAACAAAGTTGGTAAAAGAACACCAACAAATAATACTTTCAACTGAGGTATTATCCATCAATAAGTTCACGAACCTAAGATTAAAAAAATTTACCGTTTGTGTCACTTACGAAAAAGGCGCACCTCTTTTGTAAAATTTATTTTACTTAAGAGAGTTACCCTAAGTTTGTTGATTATTCGGTAAACAAAAAATATTTACTTTTCTCATTTCTTTTCTCATTTCTTTTCTCATTTCATTTGTTTGATTAGTGCATGCGCACTAAAAATTCCAATTTTCCAAATAATTCAAACGTAACCATTCTGAGATGTCAAAATAAAGGACGTGTTCCAAATATAGTCAAACTCGAGCTTCGTACTATCGTTGCACCAATGGCGGAACGTACAATGGAAGAGCTACTCCGAGCACCCACGGAAGGGTACGGAGAAGCTATCGTTTTAACGAAAATTAATGCGGATCATTTTAAGATTTAGACAAATTTGTTACAATTGGTTCAAGCAAACCTGTTTCATGATTTAGAGAACGAAAATCCTCATGCTCATATTAATAGTTTCAAAAGGATTACCTCGACTCTATGATTTAGGAATGTGCCAAATGATGTGATTAAGCTAATGATGTTTCCATACTCGCTTGAGGGGGCCGCTAAAACTTGGTACGAGAAAGAACCTCCTAATTAAATCTTGACTTGGGAGGATCTCGTTACCAAATTCGTGAATCAATTTTTCCCTCCTTCGGAGACCACTCACTTAAAGAACAAAATCTTGATGTTTCCCTAAAATTCGATGAGTTTTTTAGTGAAGCGTCGGGGATCGATTTAAGGAAAACTGGGTCTGTTAGAGCGTATCTCCACCATGGGATTTACGGAGTTAACATCAGTAGGATACTTTCTAATATATGTTTTGAACGACAACGATCAAGACTCCTTTAAAGCCACGTCCGGGGAGCGGAATCTTTTAAGTAAGACGACTTGACCGGCTTTGAATATATTGAGGAATTAAATCAAATGTGAGTTATTCATGAAACAAAAACCAAATGCTTCTAGGATGAATTACGACTTCTTGGAAAAGTGTTAGTAAGACGGATGAGAGGAATTGATAAGCGTGGGATCAACGTTTTCGACCTTAGTGGAAGATTGTTTCTAAGAAAGTGGTCACTTCACCGCTCGGGTTAGAGGGTTGAGGAAACTTGGGTACTTGTGGTGGTGCACATTTCTTGGATAATTGTCCAACTACCGATATCAATCAAGTAGTGTTTTTGTAGCCGACTAGGTACATACAATCAAGTTACCACTCCAAACGTGTTAGTAACCAAATGGCACCACGCGGTTTTGTCCGATGCAAATCATTGTCAAAATAGGTACTATAATATCAAGGTCAAGGGCTATAACATCCAATAGTTTAATAAATTCCAGTCCATCTAAACTGAAAATATATTTAATCGGGGAATATAATTTTCATGGGTAAAATCAAGGTTTTCAAGCTCCAAAAATAATATGCTCCGAAATTTAAATCCAAGGATTTCAAAACCACCTTTTCAAGTGCAATAATAATCAAGTTCATAAAGAGTTTTCAAATGATTTTTTTGAGTTAAAAGAGCAAATAACAATCAGAAATGATGAGAAACATGCAAAAATCAAATCAACTAGTTGAAAGGCTATCTTAAGAATGCAATTCAAAACATGATAAAATCTCAACAAGGCTGTCTGAATGAATCAACAAATACCTTTCAAACTAATTGCAAAACATGATATGTAGTTGTTTCAAAACCAAGCCTCAACTTCGGGTACTCTTCCGGAAATAATTACTATTCGAAACTGAAAGGGTGTGATGGAAAGCGATCACTACTCGAAGTGGGATGTTGCCGGGCGGGAACGGACGGAAGGCGCTGGGTCGGTAGAGGGGGGGGACGCGGGAGCACGCCTGGGGGCCACCCCTTTTGTATAATAAGACTACACACATTGAGATTGTAAGATAGTAGGTGTGCGTTGTGGGTATGGTGGAAGCTTTCCTCGTTTTCCGAATCGGATTACACCTTTATGAGGTGATACTTTCAACATAACACGATCTCCAACTTGAAATTCTAAAGGCTTTCGTCCTATATTGGCATAACTTCTCTGCCGGTCTCTTGCAGCTTGCAAGCGTTGTCAAATTTGTTACTATCTTCTTAGTGGTTCGCTCAGATTTGGTTTATTTCTAGTCTTGTAGCTTGAACATCTCCAACTTCGGTCCCCAGCAAAAGGTGGTCTACACTTTTCGACCATAAAGTGCCTCAATAATGGTAGCTGCTTTGATCGGGCATGGTAGCTGTTATTGTTTTGAGTATCTCCCAATGGTAGGTGTTCTTTTCCTATATTTCTAAGAAATATCTAACATAGGCTCGAGCAGGATGTATTCAGAGGCGTTTGGATGGTTCTTTCACTTTGTCATCGGTTTTCAGTATGATAAGCCATACTCATGTTAACGAGTACCCACAAAGCACTTTGTAATGATTGCCAGAATCTGGATGTGCATATACTGTCACGCTACTATAAATGATAGAAATTGGCATTGCATATGCCGGGAGACTTAGATCTTTGATTAGGGTCATATCCTTGTAAGGGCTTCCATACTATTATGTCTTTGGGTAGGTGTAATTGTGTTCGGATTTTGGTAAGGCGAGATCAACATTAACCCCGATTATGTGTCATGTCTCGTTTGATGTTTTGGGCAGTTTTCTGTGATGAAGAATGTCTATTGTGATTCTCTCCATTATCCACATAGGAATCTCCGGTTTTAACCAATACGCCAGATTGGCTTTGGACATTCTGCCTTAACTCTAGACAAAACTGTTAAACTATTCGTTCCAAATATTTAATGATGGCTTGCCTTTCCTGTTAGTCCACCATAAAGTTTCTTAAGTTCGTTGATGGCATCTTGTGAACGGGTGAATGGAATATTTTGATTTATGGGACTCATGCATGATTAAGTCTCTTAGATTACCAAAGAGTGGTAACCAACTTCGGTTCTTAATACAAGAGTTCCATTACAGTAGTATTTCAAAAAGCTTTATCCATTCACTCATAAGTTTTCAGCACCTTGAAGTTTTCTTCTTTGAGTGCCTTTGGTTTGAGCTTTAAGAATTTGTTGAGGTAGTTTTGATGAATGGTATAATAATGATCTAACGGATAGTGGTTGATTCTTCCTTCTGGCTTAAGGCATCTGCTACAACATTTGCTTTTTTCCAGGATGGAAGCGACTTTCAATCACTATTCTGCAGTAATTCTAACCAAAGACGTTGTTTGTTGTCATGTTTAACTCTTTCGTCAAGGATATTACGAAGACTTTTATGATCAGTGAACACTGTTACACTTATGTACCGTATAGGTAGTGTCTCCAAATTTTAAAAGTGAGCACAAATGCTCCTAATTTAAGATCATGAGTGGTATAGTTTTCTTTATGAGGTTTGAGTTGTCGGGATGCATATGCAATAACTTTCTTCGCTTTGCATTACACATCTCAGACCTTGATGGGCATGCATCACAATAACAAAAAATTGTCGTTTCCTTTGGAATATGTTAGATTGTGTAGTTCACAAAGCTATCTATTTTGTAGAATTGGAAAGGCGACTCTTGATCTTTCGCCCCTCAGACTTATTCTTGTTTTTTGGGTTAATTCAGTCAAAGACTTTGCTATCTTTCAAAAAACCTTCGATAAATCTTCCGGTTAGTAGCTGGCAAGTCCTAAGAATTGACGTATTTTCTTGTGGGTTGTGTAGGAGATGACAATTCTTACTGCTCTTCAATCTTGGCTCTGGGGTCAACATGAAGTCCATTGACTATCTATTAAGTGTTCTAAGAAATTGCTACGATATGATCTAGAAATCACACTTGGAGAACTTCGGCGTCTAAATTTCTCCTTTTTGGAGTAAATTCCAGAGAGTCCGCGCTAGCGACACTCGAATGTTTGCGTGCTCTTCTTTGTTTACGAGAGTAGATGAGAATATCATGATAACCTATACAAAATTTATCCAAGTATGGTGTTTACCACAACTACGATTATGAGATCCATGAAATACAAGCAGAGGGCTGCGTTAGTTAAACCAAATGGCATCACTTGAAATTCATAATATCCATATCTTGTTCTGAAAGCAGTCTTAGGAATATCTTCATCCCGGACTTTCAGTTGATGATAACCTAATCTCAAGTCGATCTTTGAGTAAACACTCAAACCTTGAAGTTGGTCAAATAAGTCATCGATCCAGGGTAATGGGTAACAATTCTTTACGGTAAGTTTATTCAACTCTCGGTAATCGATACACATTCTGAAAGACCCGTCTTTCTTTTTAACAAATAAGACATGAGCTCCCTAAAGTGAAGTACTTGGTCGAATAAAACCTCGGTCTGCCATCTCTTGAAGTTGGTTAGATAGTTCCTGCATTTATGAAGGAGCTAATCTATAAGGTGCTCGGGCTACAGGTGTCGCTCATGGAATTAAATTGATTTGAAATTCTACTTGACGAACGGGAGGAAGGCCAGGTTGATGTTCAGGAAAAACTTTTAGGAATTCTTTGACTACCGGTATGTCTTCTAGTCGTTTCTTGTCCGACTTCTTTTCCATTATTTGGGCTATGAAAACTTGACATCCCCTGGCTATATACCTTTCGGTTTTTATACAAGATATGAGATTTAGTCGGGTTTTACTTCGGTCACCTCGAATGATTAATGTTTCACCATCGATGGGAATGTGGACGACTTTCTCGTCACAGATGATCCTAGCATGATATTTGGATAACCAATCCATACCAATGATGACGTCGAAACTACCGAGTTTAATCGGCATAAGATCAATTTTGAAAGGTTGGTTTAACAAGGTCAGGATTGCACCCTGGATAATGGTGTTTGTGCTTACTAAGTTTCCATCAGCCATTTCGATATCTTAAGGGTATCTGATTGTGAAGGGTGGAAATTTAGCTTAGAGGGCAATTGATGATATGGTACGAAGCTTTTATCGGCTCTAGAATCAAATAATACTCTAGCTAGATGTTGGTTTAGAAGGAACATACCCGTAACTATGTTCTGGTTTTGATGAGCATTCCTATCCCTTAGCATGTAGGCTCTTCCCTGGGCATTGTTGTTGGTGGTCTTTCGGCACTGATTTACATAATGCCCTTTCTCTCCATAGGCATGGCAAGTAACTATCAATGGTAGCAAATTACTTCCAGTAGCTGGCTCTTTGTTTTTGCGAGGTCTTAGCTCTAGATGACTACCTTGTTGCAAAATTATTACACTGAACTGTGCAAGTCCAGTTGTGATGCAGAGTGGCTTTCTTACATAAGGGATGATTTTCTAGTATATCCACATTTTCAGTTGGGGTGGCAACAAAGCCCTGAAGGTTTTCTCTATCCTTCTCTTGTGTTATGTGTTGGTGATTATGGTAGCGGTTGTTGTGGTTGATGTTACGTGAGTTGTTGTTGATGAAGTTTTCTGTCGGTCAAACTTTTCATTTTATGATGCACTTGATATCGTTGCACCGAGAGTGCTTTTGTTACCTGATCATTAGCCTTTGTGCTTTGTTAATGGCTCCTCTAGGTTTGAGGTTTAGAGGCGCGGTAACATTTCCGTTCAAAACTTCAAGGTATCCCGATGAAACTTTATCATTTTCTCAAATTCGCCAACATGTGGGACACAAGGTTGCAATTCCTCCTAATCTTCTCACCATATGTCTTGCTAGATCTCCATTCCCCTTCACAGTCAGTTGGTAAAAATTCGTCTTCATCTTCTGGACTTCAGTTCTGGGGAACCATTATTATTTATCAAAGTTTCTTGATTCAACCCGGGATCTTGTAAGCTTCTTTTTATCCCAATAGGTTGGGTTTAAAAGAATTCACAATGATAGAGGCTTCTTCAGTTAATAGGTACCAGTAGCAAACTTTTCACCTTGCAGTCTTCGTTACAGTTTGCTACGGAGAAAACACTATTCGGTTCTTTCAAACACACAGGATGAGACCATGAACGCCTTTCCGTACCTTTGAAGTGATAGGATGGTAGCTCATGAACTCTTTGTAGTATACTTGTCTTGCCATAGGAGCTTTCTTTGGTCTGGTGCTGGTATTATCAGTATTGTTTTCCATGTTAGCGGCTTGTGCTATCCAAGAGCTGCGGTAACATGTCAGCAACTAGTTTACCTGATGGAGCCTGAGTATGGCTGGTGATTCAGATGTTGCATATCCTTTTGGGAGGATTCTATCAAACATAAGATAACGACGTAATAAGATGATTCACAAGTCTTAAAATGATTAAAAGTTTAAAATAAAAATTGTCAATAGTGATATCGCAATCATAGATAATTCATATCAAATAAGTATCTCTGATTTATTTAGAAAATCATGGTATGATTTCATAAAACGATGAGACGGAGATGAAGATATAAGGAAGTTGTTTTAGGATGGATATATATTGGTATTATGAAACATCTAAGGTTATAATGGGATTGCCATTGTATTATATCTGAAACAACTTTGCCTTTGTACTGTAATATTAGTCCAAATTTGACAAAGATTTATACCACACATCCCGTGGCTAGGTTCTAACAAAAGCTATAACTAGTATCTAATCTAGTAGTCCAATGATCCTTCCTGGCTGTTCTTGTGTTCATAGATTGCATTCAGAAGACTTTCCTTATCGGCTTGGTGACGAACCTGGATATCTTCGATGATTTGTTCTAGATTAGCAATCCTGAAGCGAGCCAGAGCAATCTTGTTGTTATTTCCCATTTGCTTTCTTTGAAATTTAGCAATTTGAGTACGAGAATCTCAGAGTTCAGCTTCTAGATTATCAAAATCTTGTTGTATGATTACTCGGCCATTTTTGAGACCTTCTATTTTATCTTCTATGTGCTCAATGCGGTCAAGAGAGAGTTCAACTAGGTGATTCAAAATTTCCTCAATTCGCTCCTCGTGACGTTCCAGACTTGTCTTACGAGAGCTTTCTCCTATCTCAAATGCTTGAGGTAGGGCAGAAGTAGAGGAGGATGATCGGTCACGACCTCGTTTCTTAAGTGGCAATAATTCCTCAGGAAGAAATAATTCTTGAGGATTAAACATTGGAGATAGCATTGAAGATGGAGGCACAATAGTTGGCGGTGGAATATGTGATTCTTTAGCATAATATGCTTGCATGACCTTCATATAGGGGTCATCATGAAAAAGTGAAAGAGTAGGTGAAGCTTTTGGAACTAAACCAAATGAGTTATTTGTAGAGCTAGAATAATTTTTTCCTAGTGAAGCCTGGACATAGTCTGGGGAAGCCGGGATATAGTCCAGAAAGTTAGAGGAAAAAGCATCCTCAATATTAGAAGTAGGGTGTTTGGAAGAAGACATCACTCGGTTAACAACCCAGTGGTAAATAACATAAGTTATTTATATAATAGTATAATAGTTATGTACTTTACATACTATTCCGGAAATGTAGTGTCACGGAGGACTTTCTTGGATAGAAAAAGAAAAGTAGTTATAGTTAAGGTTTCAACCTTGTTCTCTATAACCTTGGCTCTGATACCAATCTATAACACCCTCATTTTTACAAATATAGCAGCGAAAGCTAATCTGGGGTATTATTTCATAGTAAAACA
>BQNB010126433.1:0-19602 GCA_026074375.1 Tanacetum coccineum
TACACATACATGTGTTATTATAACTATATATTATAGAGCGGTATATAAAAGTTCATCGCTCCCAACAAACATTAATTGCTCACATTGATGTCTCTCTCTTTCCACTTCACGCACCCATTTTCACCTGCAACCATTTCGTTCATGTAGATCTCTTTCTCACTTCATTTGCTCTCATCTGATTTTCAGGGGGTTATGTGTGGTATACAGTTTATCGTGGTTTTGGTGTTTTGCATCTTTTCGGATGATATTATATGATCGGATGTTGTTGGTAAGGTTTGTTATTATGTTTTTTAAACATTGTGCTTTTATGAACCGTATGCGATTTTTATCGGGTTTGATTTGGGGTTCCTATGTTTTATATTCTTTTTTATTGAAGTGCAACTTTGATTGGGATGATTTTGGGGTTTTTTAAACATGATGTTATAGTTACATGCAATGTTGATTGGGTTTGATTTTTGGGGTTTGTATGCATTATGTTATATTATTTTTAATTAAAGTTTAATTTGGATCGGGTTTGATTTTTGGTTTTTTAAACATCGTGTTATGTTGTGTTGTTATTGTTGTTTGCTTATCAGCTTATGTAAACTTTGTTGTAGGGTTTTCATTTGGGGTTTTTAAACATCATGTTATGTTGTGTTGTTATTTTTGTTTGCTTATCAACTTATGTAAACTTTGTTGTAGGGTTTTCATTGTGACGGTTCAAATTGACCCATATCTTCGCGCGGCATTCCTAGGATTGTGTTTGCAGCCATGGTGGGTTTGATTATTACCTGTGTTTTGGTGGGGAATCACTCGATTATGTTTGCAGCCATGCTATCTTGGCGGGGCATCACTTGATTGTGTTTGCAGCCATGCCGGGTCTTTTTATTAAATTATGGCATCAATTAATTGTGTTCGAATGGCTTCGGGTTCTTTTGTTGGCGATGATGGTTTTACTTTGGTTCAAACTGACCCGTATCTTGGTGTGGCATTCCTAGGATTGTGTTTGCAGCCATGGTAGGTTTCATTATTACTTGTGTTTTGGCAGGGCATCACTCGATTATGTTTACAGCTATGTTATCTTGGTGGGGCATCACTTGATTGTATTTGCAGCCATGCTGGATTTTATTATTTAATTGTGGCATCACTTAATTGTGTTTGAATGCCTTCGGGTTCTTTTGTTGGTGATGATGGTTTTAATGCGTTTGTGCATTTGTGAATATGCAATTACAACAGGTTGCTGGAATGGCAATGTTGTTGTTAACTCAGACGTTGGCAGGGCAATGTGGCATCACGCTTGCAACCATGCTGTGTTTTTTGTGGCTTTGTCCATTCTAGCGGCCTCATGTCTGAGCCAAATTGTTCCTGTATTTGCCGTTATTCTTGCATTGTGATAGTTGAAATAAACCCGTGTTTTGGCGGGCTATTACTTGATTGTCTTTGCAGCCATGTTGGGTTTTGTTTTTTTTGTTGAAATTGACCCGTACGTTGGCGAGCCCGTGCTTGATTATAGTATTTCATTGTGATGGTTCAAATTGACCCGTACCTTGCAGGGCATTCCTAGATTGTGTTTGCAGCCATGGTGGGTTTCACGATTCCACGTGTTTTGGCGTGGCATCACTTAATTGTGTTTGCAGCCATGTTGGGTCTGATTATTAAATTGTGGCGCCACTTAATTATGTTCGAATGTTTCAGGTTCTTTTGTTGGCGACGATGGTTTTACTACGTTTATGCGTTCGTGAATATGCAATCACACAGGTTGCTGGAGTGCCAATGTTGTTATTGACTATGATCTTAGCGGGACAGCATGGCACCGTGTTTGCACCCATGCTGTGCTTGATGCGGCTTTGTCCATTCCAGCGGCCGCACGTCTGAGCCAAACTTTTTTTTGTAATTGTCGTTACCTCAATTGTGTCTGCAGCCATGCTATCTTGGTGGGGCGTCAATTGATTGTGTTAGCAACCATAACCGTAGTCGTTATTATAGTGGCTGTTATAGCTATATATTAGAGGGCGGTATTTGGTTACGCATCTTACTTGGTTGCTGGATTTTGAATGTTCTAATTGGCTCGGATCTTGGCGTGGCAGCGCGACACCGTGTTTGCAGCCATGTTGTGTTATGTGAGGTAGATGCAGTGGGAAAGACACATAGGCATTGAAGTAGAAAAGAGATATGAATGAATGAAATTGTTGTAATTGAAATAGGATATGACTCATTGACACGTATTTTGGTGAGGCGTCGCTTCATTGTGTTTGCAGCTAGTGCGGGTTAGATTTAGTTTAATAAGGCTTTGCTTGCCTGTTGATTATTCCGCGATTGAAATTGAACTAGATATTAAATGCCGCTATATGAAAGTCCACCGCTTCTGGTAAGCGTCAATTCATATAAGTATCGATGTCATCCCCGCCATCTTTCTTTCTTGAGTCATATCTTCTTCTGCCCATAACCATTTCGTTCATTCAGATCACTCATCTCACTATATGGTCGGTTGGTGAGGTTTGTTATTATGTTTTTTTTAACATCGTGTTTTAATAAACTGCGTACGATTTTGATCGGGCTGGGTTTGATTTTGGGGATTTTTAAACATGATGTTATAACTACATGCGGTTTTGATCGGGTTTGATTTTTGGGGTTTATATGCATTATGTTATACTATTTTTAATTAAAGTTGAATTTAGATCAGGTTTGATCTTGGGGTTTTTTAAGCATCATGTTATGTTGTGTTGTTATTGTTGTTTGCTTATCAGCTTATGTAAACTTTGGTGTAGGCTTTTCATTGTGACAGTTCATATTGACTCGTATCTTGGCAAGGCATTCCTAGCGTTGTGTTTGCAACCATGGTGGGTTTCATTATTACCTGTGTTTTGGCAGGGCATCACTCGATTATTTTTGCAGCCGTGCTTTCTTGGCGAGGCATCACTTGATTGTGTTTGTAGCCATGTCGGGTCTTATTATTAAATTGTGGCATCAGTTAATCGTGTTTGAATGGAATGCATTCGGGTTCTTTTGTTGGATTGTGTTTGCAGCCATGATCGGTATTTTTATTGTGCATCACGCTAAGTTGTTGTATTTTGCATGTTGTAATCGGCTCAGATCTTAGCGCGGCAGCACGGCACCTTGTTTGCAGCCATGCTATTTTATGCGAAGCGGGTGAAGTGAGATGAGTGACCTGGATGAAGAAAATAGATTTTAGGTAGAAGAAGATGTGAGTGAAGTAGAAAAGAGATATGAGTGAATGAAATTGTTGTAAGTGAAAGAAGATATCGCTCATTGACACGTATCTTGGTGGGGGCATCTGATGACATCAAATAACGTCTATTTTATAGCGTCATTTATCCCATGTTATTAACCCATTTTGTATAGTTATTGCAAAGAATTGTTACTTAATCGTTTATATTTAAGAATTGCGGTAATTATAGAGTAATTGGTGAAAGTTAGCAAAAGGCGCGCAATCTAGAGCTTAAATGAAGATATTTTGAAGATTACTATTCTGAAGACCAATACGCCGTATCCATCAAGGAAGATATGGTGTATCCGTGCCTGCACTTACCAAAGACCGCAGAGGAATACAGCTTAATACACAGTATCCAGAAGACCAATACGCCGTATTGGAAATATGGAATGAATATAATATTCTAGAATATATCAAGCATGGTCCCTACTTCAAGAAATCCCCAATACGCCGTATCCAATACTTGGATACGCCGTATCGAACCGACTTCCAAACCTTATAAATAGAAAACTCAAAAATGTGTTTTGTGTGCTAAATCATATTCTCGATACCTAAACCATAAAAGTTGATTTTCAGATGAGAAAAAGAGCAGAAGAGGTCGAGCAGCGTTATTAATTCTATAGGAGACATCGTGTAATTCCATATACTTTAGTAATCATTCAATTTTTGGTATCATTCATTAACTCGGTTAGTTTACATTGGCTAAATAATTGCTCTTGTATTTATTATGAGGTTTGAAGGCTAATACCTACGGGTATTAGCCATTATTATGAAGATCTGAATGTTTGGTATATGTTTATCTTGATTTCTTGATTTATCTTTGAATGCTTGTTTATGTTTATCAATTCATACTTGTTTACGCGCTTTTGTATGCGACCTATCATTCAACTGGATCTAGTGATACGGACCATGTAGATCTAGAGTCCGGGATAGCTCTCCATATAGTAATTTATACATCTAGAATCATAGGATCACAAATATTGTCCTTCTAAGTCTGTGCCTAGGATACGCTTCGGGCTTAACTAGTTAATTCGATATTGCCAATGGTTTATTGATCGTGTTGACTAGCAGGTGACATAGATAATTCAAAAGTAACGTTCTGATTCCATTGGATAGTTGGACAAGTAGACTACTAGTGTATAAATTACTATTAAGCGGTAAGTGGGTAAAGTCTCTATGAGCTAGGGTTTAACAAGATCACCATTGCTTTAATCCCTAAGATAGATTATAATCAGCAAATAAGGATGCTTTATGCGGAAACTTTAATTATGATAAAATTAATGTGTCTAGGTCTTAGGATGATGTAACGCCTAAGTCTTAAGAATGATATGCTGCCTCGAGAGAAGAAATCATTGCACTTAATAAACAAACCAACTTTCTAATCGGATTAATAATGGTTAATACAGTTTTCTTATATTTGGCTGGACCGCTCTTTTATCTTTTGTTAATTAGATCGCGTGGGTTAAAGTGCCTTGAATTGATTGAAGTCACCAACCAAACCGTGCCAGTCTCTTAGGCTGAAAACCCCCATTTTCCTGTTAGAATTAGGACTAGGACTGACATAGGTTTAGAATAGGATAGAATTAACATAGATTAGATAACCAAGATATTGATTAAGTTGATAGATTTAACCTTGCTTCAAGTTTTTGACACCCTACTTACCACGAAACTACTACCGATCGGGTACACTGCCTGTTAAAGTGTTGTTTTTGGTTTAGTCGACAAAATATAAATTTAAAACTTGAATGAATAAAATATACACCACACAACAACACATCAAGTTTTTGGCGCCGCTACCGAGGAGTGAAAATTAATCTTGATTTTTATTTGATATTTTGGTTTTTAACATTAGATTAGATCTAACCCTTAGGATTAGTGTAATTTAGATTAGTGTATATTCTTGTATATTCTGTAATATTTGTATATTTGTCTTTAATTGTTTGCTTTTTTATATTTGTGTTTAATTGTTTGCGTATTTAATTGTTTTTCTTAGTACACTGTTCTGGTCGACAGCTGAATACGGCGTATCCACTTCCATCGGATACAACGTAACCAACTATCTGTCTAATACATCGTATTCATTCAACTGATTAATACGGCATATCCACTTCCATTGGATACGGCGTATCGATCATTTGATAAAGTTCTTTTCCATTCTCGAACTTAATACCCAAATGTTTTTTAATACCTTTCCTTAGTTGGTTCTATTGATAATTTTTTGGATATTTCAATAAGAATGACAAAGGTTATCAAAGGAGAGTTTGAGAAAATTAAGGATGTTAAGGTCAAAGATGTTTCGCTCACTTGCGATACACCATTTAAAGTTTTCAACAATGAAGTCAGTCGATTAAGCAGAATGGATGATGATTTATTTACATATGAAGTGGAAGTTGCTAATATCCCATGTGACTCGAAAATAGATGATGATTCGAAGCATGAAGCTGATGATGACATGGGATATGATCCATCTGATGTTGAATTTACTGAATGGTTGGGATTAAAGTTTTTCAAATACAAGATGATCGATCATTATACTAAGAAAGCATTATGGATTTACTGGATAAGAGGAGATGACAAAGTTAAGCTCGCAGATGAAGAATCTTCTGACGATATGGATGAAGTTGCTGAAGTCTTTAGGATCGACACCAATCTATTTGATTTTAAAACACCTATGTGCAAGGAGTTTAAAGAATTTAACTATCTTTTACAAATCGATCCAGACTTACTTACTAAGGACATTGAGGGATTCAAGACCTATGAAGATTACAAGAATGATTGGATCTATGAATGGAACAAGGACGTACCATGGGTCGATGAGAAGCCATGGACTAACGCTGGAGTTTGGACCAAACCCACACCAGTTAAACATACTTGCAAGCCTTTCAACTATAAGACTGGATGTTCGGAATGGCCAACATGTAGTTGGAAGGATGATGGATACTGTAATGGAGGAAACTTACCCGGAACTTACATTATTGGAAACCAACTCCATTATCAGGATTACGAATGGTACGAGGCTTTGGAAGATAGTGAACTTAAAGATGAGGCTTTAAGAAACAAAGCTATCATGGAAGGATTTATCAAAGAAGATGATGATGAGTCACGTTACGAACAAAAGAGACGATGGAACATATATACAAACTACGATGATGCTTATGAGATAAATCATGAAGATTATAAGAGTGAAGAATTATGTGAAGTTCATGAGCTACCAGTGTGCAATATAAGGAGATATATGATGATCAAATATTCTTTCAATAATGATGAAGAGTATGTTGCTGTAAAAGAGGATGAATATGACGATCTTACAATTATAAGAAAAGAGGTGTGCCGGGCTTACCAAGAAATCTTTTGGATAATAGACGAAGGATGGATGGTGACTAGAACCGAACAAAAAGAAGCTGAAGAAAAGTCTAACTTAAAGACTTTGCTGTAAACAAAAGTGCTTCCTGGGAGACAACCCCGATTGTTATTTAATTTTATTGAGTCTGTCTTCCCAGACATCAATACGGCATATCCGCTCCATACCATACGTCGTATTGATTGTCTGGACGTTATCTGTCTTTATTTTTATTGCACTTTAAAAATATTATTGTCAGTTATGGAATAAGGTGTATTCACTAACCTGATACGTCGTATCAACTAAAACTGACCAGTATTTTATTTAGTTTAGTTTAAAATTAACCGTAGGTACCAAGATAGGAATGCACATGTTTTTCCTATATTTTGTATAGGACCTCGTGAAAGAAAAATTGACGATGTTGGTAATGTATCTACAAATCTGGAAATCTTAAAGTGTTGGAGTCTTGAAACCTCAAGACGCCTGTTCAACACACAATCTTGCTCATAAATGCAACTTGGAGAATCTACCAAGCAAATATCAAGGGATTTTCTCATTATAATTATTTTTAAATTCCCGTATTTAATGTTTTATATATATACAACGAGGACTGATGTGTCGTTGTGTGGTGTATATTTTATTCATTCAAGTTTTAAATTTATATTTTACCGACTAAACCAAAAACAACACTTTAACGGGCAGTGTACCCGATCAGTAGTAGTTTTGTGGTAAGTAGGGTGTTGAACACTTGAAGCGAGGTTAAATCTATCAATTTAATTAATATCTTGGTTATCTATTCTATGTTAGTTCTATTCTATTCTAAACCTATGTTAAACCTATGTCATTCTAAATCCTAATTCTAACGGGAAAAAGGGGGTTTTCAGCCTGAAATACTGGTACGGTTTGGTTGGTGACTACAATCAATTCAGGGCACTTTTACCCACGCAAGCTAATTAACAAAAGATAAAAGAGCGGTCAAACCCTATATAAGAAAACTGTATTAACCATCATTAATCCGATTAGAAAGTTGGTTTGTTTATTAAGTGCAATGATTTCTTCTTTCGAGGTGGCATATCATTCTTAAGACTTGGGCGTTACATCATCCTAAGACCTAGATATATTAATTCTTTCACAATTAAAGCATCCGCATAAAGCATCCTTATTTGCTAATTATAATCTATCTTAGGGATTAAAGCAATGGTGATCTTGTTAAACCCTAGCTCATAGAGACTTTACCCATTTACCGCTTAATGGCAATTTGTACACTAGTAGTCCACTTGTCCAACTATCCAATAGAATCAGAACGTTACTCGTTGAATTATCTAGGTCACCTGCTAGTCAACATGATCAATAAACCAACACAGACTTAAAAGGACAATATTTGTGTAACTATAATTTTTGATGTATAAATCACTATATGGAGAGTTATCTCGGAATCTAGATCTACTTGGTCCGCTTCACTAGATCCGGTGGAATGATAGGTCGCATACAAAAGCACGTAAACAAGTATAAATTGATAAACATAAACAAGCATACAATGATAAATCAAGAAATCAGGAAAAACAAAAACCAAACATTCAGATCTTCATAATAATGGCTAATACCCGAAGGTATTAGCCTTCAAACGTCATAATAAATACAAGAGCAATTATTTAGCCAAGGTAAACTAACTGAGTTAACAAATGATACCAAAAAACTGAACGAATTACTAAATATATGGAATTACACAATGTCCTTCAATGGACTTGATAACTTTGCTCGACCTCTTCTGCTCTTTTCTCCCTCTAAAAATGACTTTATGGTTTAGTATCGAGAATATGATTTAGCACACTGAAAATCATTTTGAGTTTTCTATTTTATAAGTCTAGAAGTTCGGATTGAGCGACTATCCAAGTGTTGGATACGGTGTATTGGGTATTTCTTAGAGTAGGGACCACGCTTGATATCTTCCATAATATTTAAATACTATATCTTGAATACGACGTATTAAGTCTCTTTAGATACGGCGTATTGATCTTTATCCTTCTTGATGGTCCTTTGGTGAGTGCAGGCAGGATACGCATAATCTTCTTTGATGGATATCAGCGTATTGTCTATAGAATAGTAAATTTTCAAAATATCTTCATTTAACTTCCGAATCGCCCTTTTGCTAACTTTCACCAATACTCCATAATAACTGCATTTTCTTAAATATAACGATTAAGGACAATTTGTTGCAATAATATACAAATGGGTTAATAACATGGGATAAATAAAGCTATAAAATAGACGTTTATGTGATGTCCTCAAACTCCTATCCATGAATCAATAATGATGTTAGTGTTTACTGGTCCCTCCAGATATGTGTCATATAATAATTCAGATTGCTCAGGATGTTCCTTTGTCATAGCAAACACAATATTGTTATCCATCATCATGTTGGACCTCAGTATCAAAGATGGGTCCAGAATTGCAGCAGCATCTGGGTAACTTCTTGAACTGTAGCCATGTAAATATAATCGTGCCTCTAATTCTTGATCGTCAGGTTCATCCATCAGTGTCATCCCTCAATCAGCTTGCTCTCATGTCAAATGAATCTAGCTTTCTCTTGCTTAGATAATAGCATTTTCTCCTTGTGATAAGCTACATCCTTTGCCCATTTCAGTTTTTGACATTCCCTTGTTACATGCCCATATTCCTTGAAATTATAACACTGAATCCCAGACTGCTGCACCACCTGTGTACCTATAATCTCCTTAGCCCTAGCAACATTGACTACCCTCTGATTATCATACCCAATGCCTATTGTAATACCTTAAGTATTTTCCTAAATTGCTCTAACTGGTGTTTTGATGATAGTCTAAGGTTTGTTGTTTGGTAGTTTGTAATTTTCTTAAAATGATAAAGAAAGCAAAGCCAAAGTTTATCAATCTCCTTCACCTTGACAATGCACATCTGGTAGCATCATTTTAGTTCTTGATCATATGTGGGTGGAGGATAGTGAACAATTGCCGTTACTCTGTTTACTGGTAGCACTTTGTTGTGATTCTGGTAAGGAAATTTGAGTGTAGTAGATTAGATGGTTTATTGAGGATGGTAAACGAGTTTTTGGTTGAGGCAACAAGTGCAAGTGGAATTAGCAATACAGTCTTTTAGATCGTATCTCATTGACTTCGTTCTGGTGGTTGCTTCAATGTCCATAAAGAGTTTGTGGTAGGAGACAGTCTTAATTTTTGAATCTTCTCAACAAGCGTCACAAACCTTTCTATAATGGTTTTGTAATTGAAGTAAGAACTGAACATTCACTTGATGATTGGTAACATCACACTGATTTTTGACAAGCTCATTCATCATCTTGTAGAACCTTGAGTAAACAATTCAAGTAATTCACCATCTTGTGATGTGAATTTTCCAAACTCCCAATATAAATTTGGTTTTAAGATCTTGAACATTGAGTTGTTCACCCTGTTTAAACCTTTTCAATGGCTTTCCATAACTCCACATGCATTTGGGCAAACATCACTAGGTATTAGATATCATGATCTATCCCTGTAAGAATAATCTGAACACTTCAGCTAAACATCCAAATAGGTTCCTTATGTCTTGTGAAACATTCTAGAGTTCTACATGTACCCTTTGTAGTGGAATTTGAACAACTTTTGTACCGGAATAGTCTTCTCAGTCCATTTAATTTGTAAGGTGATTTTCTAGAGACAATAGTGGATGAGTTCATGTTAGGTTTGGTGTTGATGTATCTCCTTGATCCGATTCCACTAAAACCAATTACCAGTGTGCTACCATTTATAGACATCTTACCACCTATTTCCCGGTGGCATTGTAGAGCATTTGATTTAGTTTGCAAATTGTTATTGGTGTTTGACATTTTGATGTTGTGAATGGATATCAGATCTTAAGTTTTATGAAGTGATTAAGATTGTGGTTTGATAGAATTCTAATTTATGGGATTTTACAAGTCTTGCTTAAATCGAGAAAAGAAGTGAGACTTTCACGGGATTTTACTAAATCAAGAAGAACATAAAACTAAAGTATAATTCTGATTTTACTTGTGTTCTTGTTTATATGAAGCCGAAGTCAGATCTCTCCTAACTGATTGAAATTTGATATAATATTTCGCTCAGCTTACTTGTTTTGCTTGGAATATGTAATGTCTTATTTTTCTTGAATTGTGACAAAAACATATTTTGCTTGGTTCTTGAAATTTTGGCAGAGTTTTGTTTTGGATAAAGACATAAATCGCTTGACTTAAATCACCTATATTACATAAATCGCTTAGAATATGCTTCGCTTGAACATATTTTGCTTAGATACATATTTCGCTCAGATGTAATTTCGCTCAGATTCATATTTCGCTTAAACATATTTTGCTTGAAATAAGTAAATTTTGGCAGAGTTTAGGTTCCAGATAGGTTAATAATTTTGCTGAAACGTGTCAACTTGCTCATAACATATTTCACTCACAAAATGTTTCGCTTACAACATGTTTTGCTTCCTTTATATGACATGTTTCACAACATGTTTCGCTTAGTTATTCTAGGAGTGTTTTGTGTTCGTTGTTTGCTTTTTTTAGGGGTGTTCTTGGCTTATTCTTAAGACAAATGCACGGATGGTTTTGGTTCAAGCTTAGTCTCATAAAAGCTACAAACTTTCTTCCTTCTTTATGTTTATGCTTCTTTGTGATCATATTTCATAGCTTCTTTAGTGCCTAAACAGCTTATTCGAGCTTAATTTTCTGGGTTTGGGGTTTGAAGCTAGCGAAACTTGTTTTATCTGCTAGCATAAACATATATGAAGCTACGAAACATGATGCTAGCGAAACATGTTTCAGCGAAATCTGTCATTTCTAAGCTAGCGGAAATAAGTAAGCGATTTGTGTTATTCAGGTGTCATAATTAAAATAAAATCACTCAAGCGAAATAAAGACAAAACACAAACCAAAACGCTGCAAAATTTCCCTTAAAGAGTGCAAAACTTGTGATAGTAACTTCAGTGAAATATTTAAAGCCCAGGGGAACATGCTCAAGTGAAAATTATGTTTTGGCATGCAAACAAGTCTCAGCGAAACATGCCTCAAGCGAACATGACACTGTTTAAGAAATTTCTATATTTTGAAAACCTAATTTCCCAGGCAAATATTGTTGCAAGCGAAAAGTCCTCATAGAGAATATTTCAAGGCGAAACAAGTCTTAGGTCGATCCGCGCATCAGGTGGGCATGTGACCGACTTTGGGCATATGACTGAATTTGGGAATCTTATAATCAAATCAAAAACACAAAAGCAAACACAACACTTAATGCTAAAACGATCCTTATAAGATTCACTAAAACTACAAACGGCTAAGGATTCGGATTACGATGACAAGTAATCACGAAGTTCATTTGGTATCCCTTATTTAAGATTGAAGTGGGTTTCAGAAAGGTATCTACTTATTTCATCATCGAGACTTCTTTCTATTTTCTAACCCTTTTCTTCAAACCCAATCTATTGAAGATGACTTACTGAACGTATATAGGCAGTATGATATACACATGAAGATCTAGTGTCCGTAGCTCAGGGTGGTTGTTGAAGACCCGGTTAACTATCACTTGAAGGAGTTACATTGTAGTACTCAATGTCACACGCAGTTTTTTGTATTATTGTTTTTTTTTTTTGTGTTAGTCAAATGTGCATAATTTTTAAGAGGTGTTGTACTTTTTATACTTTTCTAGTTGAGTATAGGGTACTTATAGATTTAATCTTGCACCGTTCTTCAATCA
This sequence comes from Tanacetum coccineum, assembly GCA_026074375.1. Lineage (NCBI taxonomy): Eukaryota > Viridiplantae > Streptophyta > Magnoliopsida > Asterales > Asteraceae > Tanacetum > Tanacetum coccineum. The sequence goes on from BQNB010126433.1 coordinate 12,305, forward strand.
ACAACAGTGCAAGCTTAAGTAACAAATTTAGGGGATTTTACTTCATTTTCATGTTTGGTATATCGGATTTACTTCAACATGTGGTCACAACAATAGCTGATAGAATATGAGGTTGGTAAGTTAGACATAAAGTTTAAAGGTTGAGATGTAATCAGCATTTCTCACGGGATATTATTGTGCTATTCCAAGACAATGGTACTTCACAGTCTAAGCAAAATTTTCAAAGATCTTCAATGACATTCATATACAAGATCTTGATTATATCAAGTTTTCTTCATTCTTGCTTCATCTCCTACTACGGTTTGTGAAGTCAAGAGGATAATGGTTCGCTTGGATTTCAATATTTGTGCTTAAGACAAGAACTTCTCGTGTATATGTGCGTACACAACAATGATGCTTCTGAGGGTTCGAAACCATCATGGGGGAAAATGTGTACTTTGGTTACCATGTCAACTTCCAGGGGGAAGTAGTGTATACTACTTCACTTAGTATGGTTTGTGAAGTTTTCTGCATACGTAAGAAGAATTGTTGCTGATTTCCTGCATGTACCCCCGAACGAATATTCACCAAGACCCAATGACAAGTAGCAGCAGTACTTGGTGTAGTTTTACTTCTACAAAATTTTGTTGTGCACTTTAATGAAAAATAGAAGATTGTTCAAGCTACATCAACATTTTAGAATCTGCTCAAGATAGGGATGTTAGTTTGGGGGGAAGCTGATTCAGAAACATCGCCTAAAAGGATTCTAAGAAGAAAGTTTTTCAAGACCTACTGCATGAATTAGGGGGAAGTTAATCTAGTTCATGCATACTACAATGGTTCCAGAACAAGTAAAGACAATGAAGATCCATGCTGGAGTTTAAGTTTCAAGACTAAGAGAACTCAGAAGACATCTTCAGCTTTGGAAGACTTTATTTATGTTGTACTTGTACTTGTTAGGAACATTTTAAAGTATTTTCGGATATTCCACATAGTATGGGGGAAGTTTATTAGCCTTAGAATATGTGGACTAATACAAAATTACATTAGTTTATTATAGTCGTGTCGAATAAGGACTAGTAACGTCAAGTTAGTATAGTTAGAAGACACAAGGGCTATAAATACCCCCTCCATACTTCCATGGAGGGGTGAGGATTCATAATGTAATATCTCACAAGTGTGTGTTTCTCTACCTTCTCTCTAGAAACACACACTCTTCCCTTTCTCTCTCTACAATTCAATAATATGGCTTTCTTTCTATTTAATCCTCCCCGACCTCTGGATCGTTGTTTTATGGCTGAATCTTTATGGATTTAAGTGATGCAGGAAGAACTTTACCAATTTGATCAATTAGATGTACGGGAATTAGTCGATAGACCACTCTGCAAAAATGTCATTAACATGAAGTAGATCTAGAAAAACAAACACGATGAGTAGAATACTGTAATTCGCAACAAAGCTCGTCTTGTAGCTAATAGATACAACCAGCAGGAAGGAATCGACTTTGAAGAGTCATTTGCTCTAGTCGCTCGATTGGAAGCTGTCCGGTTATTCGTTGCGTATGCTGCACACAAGTCATTTCCTATCTATCAGATGGACGTAAAGACTGCTTTTCTTAATGGTCCTTTGAAGGAAGAAGTGTACATCAATCAGCCAGATGGATTCGTAGACCCACATCATCCTGACAAAGTCTACCATCTCAAAAAGATAATTTGGACTGCAACAAGCTCCAAGGGCATGGATGACGAAACTCTCCAATTTTCCTAGTATCACAAAGGTTCTCACAAGGTTCTAGTGATCCAACTTTGTTCAGTAATAAAAAAGGGGAAGACATATTGCTTGTGCTAATTTATGTTCTACATTATATTTGTTCTAGGAACCAAAACTTTCAAAAAGTTTGAAAAATTAATCATAACAAGTTGAAATGTTTATGATGGGGGAGCTAAAATTCTTTTTAGGAATTCAGATCCACCTATTCCCACGTGGTATCTTTATAAACCAAGCTAAGTATGATCAAGAGATACTTAAAAAGCATGGTATGACCTCATGTGATAACGTTGGTACTCCAATGGCTACTAAACCCCTAGATGTTAATTGAGTGGAACTCCTGTTGACCAAACGAAATATCATAGCATGGTCGGGGCACTCATGTACTTTAAACCACAAGTAGACCGGATATTATACATGCAACATGTTTATTATGCTCAGTTATCAAGCGAGAACCAACTGAAAAGCACCCAAAAGTTATACGGATCTTTCGGTACCTAAGAATACATTACATGGGACTCTAGTATCTGAAGACACAACTTTTATCTAACTACGTTTTCAAATTCAGATCATGCAGGCTATGCTCGATACACGTAAAAGCACATCTGAGATATATAATTTCTAGGCGGAGATATCTAAGTCAGCTGGTCGTCAAAAGAAGCAGGACTGCACTCAATGATCTTCAGCAGAAGCGCGAGTATGTGGTGTTTTATCCTACGTATTGCGCTTAATTTCTATGGTTGAGAACTCAACTCACATATTATGGCTTTTACTTTGATAAAATACCAATGTATTGTGACTCAAAGGCACCAAAGCCACTGGTGCAATCCAACCAACATCCGCACCAAGCACATGAATGTCAGATAATCACTTCATAAAGGAACAGAATTGAACAGGGATTTTTGAATTATTCTATTAATCAAGAATTGAATACTCGTTTAGCTGACGCTGTTTACTAAAGCCTTACCCGATAGAAGGTATGAAGTAATCCTCGTCAAGACTTGGTATAGATGTTTGACTCCAGAAGAACTGAAGGTTTTGGCAAACGAATCTGCTTGATATCCATCAAACATCGAATTTGTAAATAGTTATGATTTTTCTCTTTATTTGATTTTATAAATATTTTTGAAACCAAAATACAAGAATAATAAAACCAACAAAAAAAAGAAGTAGAAAAATATAAAAATCTAGAAAACAAAATATAAAATTCAAAAAATTTCAAAGATATCAAAAATAATCTTCTCGGCAGTCACGTGGAATCGATAACATTTACGTACCTAGAAAGTCGATAATATTGATACAATGTGTAAATTAAGTTCGGAGCAAGAGTTCAAAGTTTCAAAAACATTCTTTTCTAGATTTTCTTTATGAACTTATGTACATTTCAGTGCATAATCTCGTACTGAATGTAATAGGAAGTGTACACTTCAGGGCGCTTACTCTAAAATAGAAGAGAAGTCTTATATCCATGTTTTTAAAAACATTGAACAGAATTTTTCAAAAAAAACTTTCATGTTAAATTTGTTTTAAAATATAAATTGGGTATTTTCATAATAAGTGGTATTTGGTTAAATGTGTGGTTTCAGCACTCTCTTTCTTTAATATATTTAAAATTGTACAATATTAAATGTTTAAAGTAGTAAAAATTGGTAAAAAGAATGCACCAAGGCTTTTGTAACAAGTGAATCAAGTTTTGAGGGAAGCTATTAAACCAAAAGCGTTTTAATGTATTTTGGGTACATCTCATAAATATAATTTTATGTATCTAAAAACAGTTCATGAAATTAAATGTGGAAATTATAACAATCAATTATAATATACATTGTTCACTAAGGCATCTCAACTTCGTCTTCAACATATTGTGTGGTTCATATCATTTTTTCCTTGTAAATGTCACGTTTTAAAAATAGAGGATATCCACATACTGTGTTGAAGGGAGCTATCAAAAATGAATTCATGCAATATCATGGTATAATTTTTTCTCCTTATGGAATTGTTCAATGACTTAAATTTAATCATTGTTATTTCAAATACTAAAGATTTATATTTTAAATATAGGAGAACAAATATATTAAAATATGATATAGAAGAATGTGATCTTTAAAACTCTAAGTGCAACTCTTTCCTTCATGTGCGAAACCATTTCGAATCTCGATGCACATGTGTAGGGGGAGTATTTCAAAATGTTTGTATCAAAGGTTTTATGGTTCGATCTCTATACCTAACAACCAATTAACTCACGACGTCGATGAATTCATAAGGTGGTTAAGGTTAGGTATAAGTCCTATGATCCAACCAGAATCAGGGGGATCTACCCATGGACATTCCATAGATAGAATTAGAAGTCCTTAGGAATGATTTGGAGAAGAATGAGAAGCGAGAATAATGCCGATTAAGATTGAGCTAACACTGGAACAATCACAACAAGGTGTTAGTGATGACATCTTGGTAAGCATTGAAGGTGTTGAAGAATTAAAAAGAAATGTATGGATAAAGGGTGAAAAGAAAGAAGCCCTCTACGCAACTTAGGCAGAAACTGGGTCAATACATAATCTATCAAAATCACAAAGATGATTATTTGTATTGATGAAAGACATCATGGACCCAGTGATGCAATACACAACCCTTCCCAGTCATTCAAGTTTCTCTCAAAATAGACTTATCTCATTTGTCACAGAGATACACACGTTATCTGTTGATATCTCATTCCGAGATTGTTGATGTTGAAAAGGTGCCAGTCTGCTCTAGCCTCCGATCACTAAAACCAAAGTGCACAAATCGAGTCTAGAGCCAAGAAGAGATCAAATTATAAATCTCATTAGGACACAATGTAAAAATACACTTGTTGAACACCATTGAGTTCACAAGTTGTAACAAGAGTCCTACGCATTATCCTTGAGATCTTGCCAGAACATTCAGAGTAATACTCTTTAGTATTCAAAGTGACGAATGTAAATCCTTCCAGAGTTAACCTCAAACAACTCTGCGATAGGTGACTTGCAAGATTCTATATTAATCGAGCTTGTACTAACTGGATATCAATTTGGTTTAGTATATGAATTGACGACTTAATCAGAAAGACAGTAACTATCTGATTCACTCTTATCGTGTTGTCTGCTTTGAGACGTTCTGGTAATGAGACCAAGCAAGCATGATGAATCTAATACATCTGTGTTAGAAGATCCTACGCGTTGATCTAAAAACCCAATCAAGGAGATTCTTTGAATCTACCTGATCACAAGTATATTATTTATACTAATAAAACTGGGGGGACGGTGGTTTTATCACAACCTAAAATCAATGAATAACAAAGAAAATTTGCCATATCTGCTATTTTTATTACTAACATTCAAATGCAAGTTCAAAAATTGATGTTTTTGCAGCCCCATTCCAGCAAAGTCGGATTCATTACCACATGCTCATACTCAAGCTTTCAAAGTCAATCATTCAACATCAAGATTGTTGATACTAAACTTCCTTATCATCAAAGAGCGTCAAAGTCAATTAAAGAATAGTCTATTGGGGAAGATTGTTAGTCTTATGTTTATATAAGTCAAACAAGAATGTAACAAGTATAAGCATGTTGGTCAAAAGCACAAGATGATTAAGAAAGTCAAATCAAGAAGATTCAAGTCAAGGATATGATGCATGATTAAAGGTCTCAAGAACTTATAGTCAAAAGATGAAGGCTCTAGATCAAGTATCAAAATAAAAGAAAACCGCATGAATGTATATCCAGGTCGTCTCAATCAGGATGAAACAAAGCCATTAAAAACAAGAATGGACCAAGACAAGACCAAAGAACACAAAGCTACAAAAGTATACATCCTTAACATTAGGGAATGATAAAGTCAAATCAAGATAACCTCACTCAAGAACGTCAACATTGGGGAGATCGAAGAAGATCTCAACATTGGGGGAGATTGTTAGCCTTATTTTTATATAAGTCGAACAAGAATGTTATCGGTCGTCTTAGTCATAATTAGTTTTGTTATGTAATATGCTAGTCGGGTTTAACGGGCTTGGACTTTAAGCTAATATTATTTGTATTTTGGGCTCAAAGCCCAAGACAAGCCAAGCTCTGCCTAAGATAGAAGCCCATACACCAATATGTAGGCAAGGGGTATAAATAGGACCCTTTTCACACATGGAGAGGGTGTTGGTTGCATTTGTCTAGGTGTAATCATACCAAACTCTCTCTTTTCTTAATCTAATATTCTTCTATCTTCTTTTTACCTTTCTTCTTATTTTGTGTGCTTAATGTAGGTATTGGTTAGTTTATTGTTATGTTTGGATCTTAGTTATTTCTTGGATCCCTTATTGCTTTAGTCACCGTAATCTGACTAGTACGAGAAGGCGAGTAATATTTTCCAAAATGTTTTTTAGTCGAATCCACCCGACTAGTAATTGAACCTTTAAATTCATCAAACCATTTGCTTGCATTTCCAGCTAATGAGATCGGGAAAACAGAAAGCCTAAGTCGCTCATAATTCACATTTGGCAAGTTTATAGGGTCAACAATTTTAAGGAAGTATTCGAATGTGCGCCACCATTCTAGTCTCATTAGTCCCCACTGAAGGCATTTATAGCGCAAAACATCAAAGATTACCTTTCAGTTTATAAGCACTACTTCTTCCTCGAAATTTTCTTCTAGATAAGAAAATAGATCAAATTCATGTGATCTTGATTCGTCAAGACTTAGTGTCTTGAAAAGCTTCCTAGATGAGCAAAATTCTCGTTCCAGATCTTTGAAAGGCGTAAATAGTTCCTTTGTTGAACTCCTTGTCATGCACTTCCTGAAATAGAGGATAAACAATCAGTAGGATATGCTCGGGAAAAAGAAAACACAGAAAATCAACCACAAAAATCAAATATGAAGAATATTATTCTGCTGTTGTATCAGACGATCGATACGCCGTATTCAATTAATCTGAATACGCTGTACTAGTCTACTGAATGGATACGATGTATTGGATAAAAAAAGTTAGAAACGCCGTATACAATTAGAGTAAATACGCCGTATCAAATTATCGACCAAACAGTGTATTGAAAACAAAACAAACACACAAATAAAACAAGCAAACTATTAAAAAAATATATACAAAATTTTACAGAATTTTACACTAATCTAAATTACACTAATTAATCTAAATTACATTAATCTTAGGGGTTAAATTAATCTAATGTTAAAAACCAAAATATTAAATAAAAATCAAGATTAAAATTTCACTCCCCGACAGCGGCGCCAAAAACTTGATGTGTCGTCGTGTAGGTGTTATTTATGTTTTCAAGTTTTAAATTTATATTTTGCCGACTTTACCTAAAATAACACTTTAACGGGCATTGTACCCGATCAGATGGAGTTTCGTGGTAAGTAGGGTGTCGATCACTAAGAGGGAGAACTAATATTTTATTTTATCAATATTTTGGTTATCTAAACTAAGTTAATTTAAACTATGTTAATTCTATTCTATGTTAAACCTATGCTAAACATATGTTAATCCTAATTCTAACGGATAAGGGGGTTTTCAGTCTGAGAGACTGGCACAGGT
>BQNB010126434.1:0-19602 GCA_026074375.1 Tanacetum coccineum
TACAGCTTACAGCTTACAACTATTTTTCCCAAACATAAACTGAATGCAAGAATTCTTTTTAAATTAAACACACTCGGAAAAAAAAAACAAACGAAAAAACGAATTTGGGGCGAGTCAACATACCTTTCTTCTAATTTTCCCCAAAAATAAAAATAAAAACCGTGTTTCCAGAAAAAAAATCCCCCTTTTCTTTATAAACAACAGATTCTTGTTATATCAACCGCTTCAAATCGTTATTTTTTTTCTAACTAATCTCAGGTATGATCTTTTTTTTCTTTTTCAAATCGAATTATATGTCGGTGGATATATAGCGCATTGACTTGTTAGGGTTTCGTTTGTTTTAATTTTATTTCTAGGGTTTATCATGTCTAATTTGTTAATTAATTTGATTCTTTTGTGTATTTGATTGTTTTTTAGCCTTAGTTTAGGATTGCTTATTTATAAATAACTACTTGTAATCTGCTTAAAAGTTACAGCTTTGCGGTAAAAAATGCTAGAATACTTGAAAAATTAGCTTTTTGATAATTTTTATATTGAATTAATTAACTGGTTAAAAGTAAGTCTTTTTGTTAATGGTGTTTCGATTTGCCGTTAAAAAAATTAGTGAAAATAGACTTATAAAAGATTTATTGTAAAAAAGTATTTTTAAGCTCAGTGAAAATAGGCGCGATATGAAATAAGCAGCTATTAAAAATTTGCTTATTTTCAGGGCTGCTTAATTTACCCGAAAATAAGCAGAAAATCATAGAAAAAAGCTGTTCCAAACACTCCCTAGTTTTGTAAATAGGAATTTGATGAGGGTGTTTGAGATTGCGTATATCCCCTGTTTACGCGTTACATATACATTGTATGTAGGAGTAGTCATAAGCAGAAAAATAAGCTATTCCAAATACCCTTTATTAATGTTTCTATGTAAATGTCTTTTTTTTTATTGAAATCTAATTGGAAATATTGATGAACATATGTAGACATGGATGTGTTCACGTTTTTAATGTTTTCACTTGGTTAGGTGAGAAAAGTAAAAATTTGGGATAACCGTTTATCGGCCACCCCAGTGTATGTCCACATTTAAAGGCAGTTTTTGTAAGTTTGAATGTGTGGTAGATGAGATACGTCACACAAACCAATGACTTTTGGTGCTTTAGTGACGGTAGGTAGTTTGTCATAGCGTGTTAGAAAGAATACTAAATATGTACTATGGTAAAGCTATTCTAGACTGTATTCTCTGAAGTTACATGCAAGGCCTTAAAATCCTGCTGGAATTTTCTAGGAATCCATATCATCCCTCGATAACTCGTATCTAACTAGAAACAATAAGTTGTCTTTTAGTGTTTAAAGCGTCAATTTTCATTTGCTATAGATTGCTTTGTAGTTCGATATGTTTTACCATACTAAGAGTCACAATCACATTTCTTATAAACTTTTCTTTTTCGCTAGGATACATGAGGTACTTAACCCCTAGCTCATAGAAGCAGACGTGCGTGTATATATGCTAACATATATGCTTACATTCACGCATTAGTATATTGAATTGCATATGATATTTACCGGATTTATCTGACAGGCGTCCTCTTAACTCTATATTTTAAGCTTCTATTATCAAGTCTTTTGTCTGTACATCAAGTAGTTCAGCAGAGGAGAGAGAAATCTGTAACCCGTCAGCCTAAGCCTGAATGCATCGTTACTAGATAAATCTAAAATTAGTACAGAGGAATGGATGTTGTGGATTGCTATGTTTTACTGAGGAATGATTAAGTAGTGCTGCGAATTTCTTTGAAAACTATAAGGAATGGCAGTGTAAACAGGAACTATATGTTTCATTCTAAATTAGTACGCACATATATCGTTTAGCTGTATGTGAATATATATAGCTGATTTTGCAGGTAGTTAATGGCTGTCGTGAAGCAAGCTGACGGTTCTTAGTGCTTGAACCAATTGAAGGGGATTTTGCACTTTCCATACAAAAGGTCTCTGATGGCCAGTAACGATTCTGAGACATCTGGATCAGAAGATGCACAAGACACTTCAAGTGACTACGAGCTTGAATCTGCTATGGAGCCTAATTGTTTAGCTGATACATTATCAGGTTACCTGGAATCGTGCGAGCCCTTTTCCGTCACTGACCCCGAGTCTTCTAAAAATCTGGGTGCACGAAATATTTTTAAGCCAGATACCCTTGTTGACCCTCTTAACTCAATCGTCTTGAATGAATCCTTTGAGCTGAGAGATAATGATGGTCCAGGTAGTAGTAAAATCCATAAAATTAAACGTTCATCAACTCGAAGAAGTACCCGCAAGAGTTCAGCGAACAAGAAAACTGATATCAATCTGACTGTCAGAAAAACCAGGAGAACCTCTGGAAAGAAGTCAACACTAGATTTACTTGCTGCCGATTTTGGAAGAGGAAAAAGAAGTAATGCGGTCCGCCGAGCTCGTCCTTCGTCTTGGGGGCTTGGAGGGAAAATTGATGAAATTTTTAAGCTTAATGCAGACCCAAATGTCGATGCAACCGAATACTTGGAATTAAGAAACGAGGTAAAGGCTACTCACAATTCCCAGGATGAATCTGAGACTTTGAACAAGGGTCTATTTCTGAAACTAAAAGTGGGGACAGATGCTATATATAATTGCCAAGTTAACAAAATACCTGATATGGATAAAGGTTTTGAAAGTTACAGGGAGGTTGAATTAGAAGCTTCCACCTTACAAAGCGATATAAAGTGCAATTATGAAACAGAGCCGCTTAGTGCTTCTAATGGGATTCTGGATAAGGGGATGTTATCTTCAAAGCCCTCTGTTGTTGTTGGGCTTTATGCAGAAAGCCGACGACGTGGAAACTTGGCTGTCAAAGCTGTATCAGTGGAAACTAAGTGCTCAGATCCTGGAACCTCACCTGATTCAGAAGTCATTAATGTGATTCCGGATATTCAAATTATTGGAACTGCTACAGAAGGACTAAATGACATTCCTATATCCTCAAAAGATCGTATTTCTCATCAACCAGGTGATTGTGGTGTTGGAAGTGGAATTACTAGTCCAGAAATCGTCAGTGATGTTTTATTATGTGATAATTTTGAGCATGGCGAGAAACATATTGAAGGGTCACGGTCTAGTGGGGCATCTATCTCAGTTACTACTGAAGTTGCTTCCGGCATTACTTCTAGCAGGGAAGAATGTCCAGCCGACCTAGTGACATCATTTCAGGAGACAGAAGTTGGAGTTTCCACATGTATGCTGACAGTTGAAAGTGGCACAAAAGCTGATTTAAGCATCGCCGGGATCGACTCAGTGGAGTCAAAAAATAGTCAAAAACTTCAGAAAAGTTCAAGATCAAAATCTCCTCTGAATGAGGAAAGAACCAATTTTCAGCAGAAAGAATTACAGGCGAGTTCAACTGCTAATGGAAAGAATAAGGCCGAGAGTGGTAAAGCAGAGACAGACGAAACTGAAAGTCATCCAGTAACAGGTCTACTTTCTTTCAACATCTCTCTGTTTTTTATACCTGGTAACAGCTCATAAGACGACGTTATTGTTTGCTGTATTTATTAACTGGCTCAACTTTATGTTGCAGGAAGTACGGAAATGAGTGATATTACAGGACTGGAAGAGGGTTTTAAAAGCACTGTGGGACTTGTATCCAACTCAACCGTGGTGCCTAATGCCTGGGTGTGTTGTGATGATTGTCATAAATGGAGACGTATATCAGCTGTACTTGCAGATGCTATCAACTCAACAGAATGCAGATGGTATGATTTTTCTTGGGGAAGCTATGAGGCACCAACATATGATTCGGTTGGACGCTATTAATTGTTTTTGACCTATATATTATGCAGGACTTGTAAGGAAAACATGGATAAAACCTTCGCAGACTGCTCAATTCCACAAGAGAAGTCAAATGCTGATATCAATGCGGAGTTGGAGTTATCTGATGTATCTGGCGACGAAGATACTTCCAATACACGGTTGAATTCTAGTCAGCTGGGAAAAAAACAGTCAATAGGTATTTATTGTCCTAGTGCTGCATTGTAGATCATTTTTTGCCCTTATCAGTTCATATTAAGAAGTTGTGTCTACGCTTGGTTTGCAGATCCTCCACAGCTCTCTTGGAAGCTTATAAAGACAAACATGTTTCTGCATCGCAACCGTAAAAACCAACCCATGGATGAGGTTTAATTACTTACTTTTCATAAGATTTATAATGTGATATTTACACAAACAAATTAATATTGATTGTCTTTAGTAACTGTTTTTATTAACATATGTATTATTCGTTTCTTTAGATTATGGTTTGCCACTGCAAACCTCTACCTGAGGGGCGCATGGGCTGTCGGGATCAATGCCTTAACAGGATGCTAAATATAGAGTGTGTAAAAGGAACATGCCCTTGCGGAGATTTTTGTTCGAATCAACAGGTTATCTATATTGTAATGCTTTTTATTTACTATCTCTGTTTGCTAGGGGAGGTTACAGCAACGACGCTTGTATATAATTGCAGTTCCAGAAGCGCAAGTATTCAAAACTGAAATGTGTACAATCCGGAAAGAAAGGTTGTGGGCTTCAGTTGCAAGAGGATATCCCCAAAGGAAGATTTCTTATTGAATATGTTGGTGAGGTAATATGTCTACCAGCTTTATGTCACAGTTTTTTAGTCATATCTACACTACAGGCATCCTTTTTATGAGATTTATGGTCACAACCTCTAAATTTGACATGTGCTTACTAATCTCATACTCTTTTCCATATTGTGATTTTTAGGTGCTTGATATGCCTGCTTATGAGGCTCGGCAAAAAGAATATGCTTCAAAGGGTCATAAGCATTTCTATTTTATGACATTGAATGGCAGTGAGGTTTGTCAGACTGTAGTTCTTTTCATTATAATAGTAATTGATTTATTTGAATTTTGTTCAGAAGGAGAAAAATAAGGAAGGTATTTATGCAGTAAGTATCAAATATGCTATAATCTGGGTGGTCTTGCCCCGAATTTAGTGTGCCTCCTACGTGAATATGTAGAGATCTGTTCCTTAAGTGAGCGCAAATTGCTAGCATACATGTCTTTCTACGAATGCCATCTTTTTATTGGAAGTCTTGTTAGTTGAATAGTGTATAGTTTCTGTCTTACAGAATCTTTCTAAGCACGCGTAGAATTAATCTATATTTTGACTTTTGAAGGAAACAAGTATTATTTCCGCCGCACGCTGCGACGGATTTGAATATACTCGACTAATGTGTTTGGGGCTTAAGGAAATTTAAATATATATATTTATTCTATCTTAAGATGGTGTGAACTTTACTCTAACAAAAGCAAAGGCTATTCTCAAAATTTCTTTTATTCACTTAACTTGAAAATTGATAATATAGTTTTTTGTTATGTTGAAGTTTTATAAGTTCAGTTCAGATTGTACAATTTAGAATTATTCTCCACTGGTGATGAGAATTTTGATATACTCGGCCCTTCCAACTCATTTATGTCAACCTGTGTATTTCATTTAATAATTGTAATGGTATTTCTTATACTTGTTAAAATTTTGTAGTATTTATATTGGTCTATAAGGATATACTACTATAATAGCTTTTGTGCAATCAAGGTGTAGGTTTGACTGAATACCATTGCTCTTTTTAAGCAAAGCATGATATAAGGATAAGAAAAAGATTATAATACCCTTTTGCTACTACTTATTTCAAAATTGTTTTGCAAATTGATAATAATGGCAGTTGCTAGTATTGTCATATCATGGCTCTATATGTTGTGCGCTGGTATCCCTATTTTTGGTTAAGGTGTCTTAATTCATTATAACGAAGTTCAATTTTTAGTTTTGATGTTTTGTTCACATGGGTTGCTTGTTATTCTTTCTGTTTTCAGGTAATAGATGCTTGTGCTAAAGGAAATTTGGGCCGTTTTATTAATCACAGCTGTGAACCAAATTGTCGCACCGAAAAGGTTAGTATATATAGAAGCACAATGCTTGAGAGTGAAGTTACGATAACTGACACACTAATTGCTCATTGGTTGATTTGAAGCCTAATACTTTGACTGGTTACTGATATGTCCAATTTGTCAAATCACCACTAACCTTGTGTTCTTTCTGACCAGTGGATGGTGAATGGGGAAGTGTGCATTGGACTATTTGCAATAAGAGATATTAAGAAGGTATGCACATCTATTACTATATGCTGTTCTGGACCAAAAATCCAAGGCTAATAAACTATGAAGCCTCATGGAAGATACTTCTAAATTGCAAGCTGCACTTAGGGCCCGTTTCTTTTTTTTTAGAATTAAGTGACTTCCACATATGGTGCCTGTTTTGAAAAGGAAAGGGTATATGGAGCAAGAACTACACAAGTAAACCTTGTTTCTTTTTGTCTTCCGAATAAACCATCTTATTTAAGTAAATGACCAATTAACCCTTGCAATTAAACACTCATGGTTTCATACGAGAATGGTGGTTTCAAACTGATTGATGAAGATCTATAGACCCAAAAATTATTTTAAAAGCAACAATATCAACGTGAGTAAAAAAATCTCAAAAATAATATTCAATTATAAAAGCAAACAATAAGTTAACCAGATCTAAATATTCAGGTCAAAATATAACTTCAAAAAGAAAACTTGAATTTGATGAAAAAAATTGAACTTTTAACCTGATATGATATTCTTTGATGATAATTTGAAGAACCCATAAACGTTATGACTAAAGTAATTGGTTTAAAAATTTATAAACCACAAAATCAAGAAAAAAAAACCACAAAAAGTCATTTCGATAAAAAAAATTACCAGATCTAAGGTGATGTAAGGATTCTGGCAAAGTGGAGCGGTGGAAGGATGAGGGACTAAAATACATTTGGAGTTGGTCTTTAATCGATGAAGGTAAATGGAGAAGAAGAGAAAGAAAGTATAAAAAAAAGGACATAAAAGTAAAAGGCTGCCTTGAGTGTGTCTGGTTTGGGAGGAGATTGGTTTTGACACCCCACACAATCAGACACTCCCTAAGTAATCAGTGAAAAAAGAAACATCTTTTGAATCCTTCTAGATTTAGTTCTCTCCCCATTTGGGCCATTAAGTGAAAAATAAACAGCCTCTTAGTTTTTAGAAGTCTCTATTAGCTCTTTTTCTAGAAGAATATGTTGTTTATGGTCTTAAAATCTACTTCAAATGTGGTGTATTTGTTATTAAAAGGACAAACGTAGAAATCACAAAAAAAGCTTCTATTGCTTACAGGTAGGGGTGTCAAATGGGTTGACCCGACCCGAACCCGACAAGCCCTTATAGGGTCGGGTTAATTCGGGTCAAACTTAGCTTATCGGGTTTATCGGGTCAACCCGATATACCCGATAGTCTAATAGGGTCGGGTTAGGGTTTAAATTGGTTCGTTATCGGGTTAACCCGATAAACCCGATAAGCAATAATGACCCATTAACAAATCTATAATATATATAATCCGTTCTAGTTTAATTTTGTATATTAGGCCAAATATCAAAAGTTAGCTCTACCTGATATGTTATATGCGTATAGTTTTTAGATTGGTTATTTGATTAATGGCATACAGTTATATGATTTGTGGATTAAATTGATTAGCTAAGCTTATACATTTGCATAAGGCCTACTGATAAAAGTAAGACAAACATGCGTACTGTAAGATTAAATTTCACACTAATTAAACTTGTTAATGCTTGTTTTCTTTGTCATATATTGTGTCAAACGAAAATATAGTAGTCATGTTGCTATAAAATAATGTCATAATGCGGTATATTTTAAATGAGTTGATTCATGGGTTGAAAATAGCATTAACCCGATAACCCGATAGACCCGACCCGATAACTCGCAACCCGATAGACCCGAACCCGACTAACCCGATTTCTTATAGGGTCGGGTTGCGGGTTAGTTATTAAAATTTCAAAACCCGATAGACCCGACCCGATAACCCGTTTGACACCCCTAACTATGCATGTATAAATATGATTTAGTGACTGGATATCATCTCAATGATGACATGACACACACATATCATTTAATTTTGAAATTCATTATGTTGATATCTTTTGTTTTCAAGATATATTTCAAGATATACCTCATAAGTAGATTTGATATTCATTCAAATTCATAGATAATTATTTTGATAATTAGAAATTATTTTAAAAATATCTTAATCCAAAAAAAACACAGTAAGTTTTTTCTAAAGATAATTACAAATTTGAATATTTTTAAATTTTATCTCAAAATAATCAATGATAAAAACACTAAAGCACCATTGAGTTTTTTAGATGACCATTATAGATTTGAAAAATAATTAACAAAGTATGTATCCATAGAAATATTTAACAAAGTATTTAATTTATTTCTGCTTTTTATCTACAAAATAAAAAAATGTTTATATCAGGCTTATCAGCCATTGTCCCCAACACTTTACCCGTCTTCATATTTTTCACTCGTGATGATGGTATACGACATGATTTCAATGTCATCACTATTTGAATTTTATGTTCTTTTGATGATGTTCACTTATAAATTATATATGTCTGGAAGTCTATTCGAGCCTACGGGGACGCACACGTTAATATGTAGAACAACGATTAATATATTAAAGTAATATATTAATTAGTGATTTAACAAACGATCGTTAAATATATATTAGTTAAACGATTAAATGTTAAACGTGAAGGACTAATATGCAAAAACCGAAGAGTGGAAGGTTGCGATTTGCCCCTTTTCTTTCCTAGTCGGCCAATCCCCAATTCCATAGGGATTGGAAGAGCTTGTTTGCATGCCAAGTTAAGAGGATTATAAATAGAGGTCTAAGGCTTTCATTGTTTCATAACTTGAATTACCTAAATCCTAAAATCCCTTGGTGCTCTCCTTTTTTGTTCGACCGATTCCCAAAACCCACCAAGGGTTTCGGTTTTTCTCCTTGTGTCATGCGATCAAACCGAACACCCTTTAGGGTTCTGTTTTATGATCAAATACCACAATCGTGGTGGTTTTGTTCGTGTGTTAATTGATTCAAGAAGGAAGGAGATCGTTTGGTTAAACACTACTAGTACTAGCATACCTCGTTGTTTGCTAAAAACATATTGTGTGTGTCGACTTAGAGGGATCATACTTTGATCCTAGTGGTGTTATACATACGAGTATATTCAAGACGGTGGTTTGTTTATTGCTAAAAGGTACACACCTTCTTGATCCCTTGTTAACTATGTTATTCTATACGTGTTTACTTTTCGCTGCGTACTCGTGTCTTTAATGGTTAAAAGATGTAAAACCCTAACAGTGGCATCACGAGCCATCGTGTAGAATTTGTAGTTACAAGTAATAAAATTTGAAAAAAATTAGGGTTCTTGATTAATTTTCTAAGCCCTTTGGCCGTTTTATGCATAAAGATTCGATCTTTGTGCATCAAGATTAAATCTTTATTGGTTATAAAATTAATTAGACGAATTCTAGGTTGTATGAAATTTTATAAGATTAAAACTTAATGCGTAATTGATCGGTTTTATGTTTAAATTAATTGTTAATTCGGCATCCATGATAAATACATGCAATTTATCATTGAGGGATATGTGATATAAATCTTGTTAATTGTTAAGTTTTTTTTTGAATAAGTGTTATATGTATTGGTTTGTGTTTATATTGTTTTATTTTAAGTATTGGATTTGTTAGAAAATAAAAGGGTTTTTCGAAAAATAAATATAAATATGACTAATAATTATGAAATCAGATTTATTGTGAACTATTTTATAGTTCATAATGTGTTTCTCAAATTAAAGTTTTATTTTTATCAATGACGTAATTTGCAAAAGTATATTTAGTTGCAAGGATAAGATTCGGGGAGACTCATCAAGACTTCGGTCTTGTAGATACCATTACCATATAATACCTGACTACGTTGTAGTTTCCTTACCTTGCATACTATTTAGGAAGTCGCAAACGCTCTAGGGTTTGAATGGTTTTTAACCATTCTTTAATCTTTTCTCGCGATAAAATATAAAATCTTTAAATTTTGAAAACACGTTGAATCGTCAATTTTTAAAAGGTAACACTATCTATACATTAGATGTATAGAAAATAAGTGATACCATAATAAATAACTTAATTGAGTAAATTTTTTATTAAAATCTATGATACGAAGATGTATGCATGCTTCTTCGTACATATTTGTCACGACAAATATGATACCCTTTTTTAAATAAGTTGTTGCCATCCAATTTGTAAGAACACTTGCAGTTGTTCTTTTACTATTCGTGAGACGTACGTAGAACTTCAATCCCAAGGTGATTATAAACTTTTTCGTGAGATGTTAGTGTTACATAATCACAGTTCTTGATTGGACGACTTAATCAGTTTAGTGGTGAGACCTTAAACTCGAGACATAAGATGGGATGAAACATGCTTACTGGTATATTATTGTAATAAAGTAAGTCCCATAAGGTTCTAGGAATTGCAAAGGTGGCAATTATTGATCGTCAATTACCTTTTGAATACACCATGACTATCAGATCAACTGATGTGATGGTGGTATGTCAAGTAGGGTCCTAGCCTTTAGAAAATTAATTGTTTATATGATTAAACATAGGTAGTTAATTTTCTTCAAGGAGTATTATCGAAAATACTAAATACTTGAACTTTTATGTTTTGTAGATGGCACTACATATTCAAAACATAAACCATTCGGCTTTCAGGTCGCTGTTTGAAAGAGAAAAACTTTCTGGAAATAATTTTAATGACTCGTTTCGTCAACTTAAGTTGGTATTGAGAGTTGAAAAGAAAATGTTTGTCATTGAACAACCTATTCCCCCTGCTCCTGCAGCTGATTCCGCAGCAAATGTGCTGGTGGAATGGAATGCAATATATGATGCTTATAATGAGGTGGCTTGTCTTATGCTCGGTAGTATGACTCCTGAACTTCATAGACAATTTGAAAATTATTCATCTTATGAGATACTTTAGGAGATTAAATCTATGTTTGAGAAACAAGCTAAAGTGGAGAGATTTGACCTAATCCAAACTTTCTATGCTTGCAAACAAGAGGAGGGTAAGCTAGTTGCTGCATATGTCCTTCAGATGAAAGGATATCTGGATCAACTGGAATGTCTTGGTTATGTGCTACCACAAGATCTTAGTGTTGGTTTAATCTTAAATGGCCTCACTAAAGATTTTGCTGGATTTGTGAGAAATTACAATATGCATAACATGGGGAAGACAATTGGTGAACTACATGCTATGCTCATTGAGTATAAAAAAGGTTTACCTAAAAAGGCTGAAACACCATAAGTAATGGCGATTAGAGGTGGTAAAATCCAGAAAACCAATAAGAAATCGCTTAAAGCGAAAGGTAAGGGTAAAACTAATGGAAAGAGAAAGGATAAACAAGTTTATATCCCTAAGCCTAAAAACCCTAAACCTACTGCTAAAGAGCACCTTGCTAAGGATGACACCTGCCACCACTGCAAGGAGGTGGGTCATTGGAAGAGAAATTGTCCTGTCTACCTTGCTGAGTTGTTGAAGAAAAAGAAGCAAGTTGGCACTGCCAGTTCTTCAGGTATCTTCACAATAGAATTATTTTCTTTTCCTAATAAGTCCTGGGTGTATGACACTGGTTGTGGTACTCATATTTGTATCACAAAACAAGGTCTTAGAGGAGCAAGAAAGCTAGAACAAAGAGCTCTCTATTTGTACATGGGCAATGTTGTTCGTGCACAAGTAGAAGCTATTGGAAGTTTTGACTTAGTTTTACCTAATGGCCTAGTGATTTGTTTAGACAATTGTCATTATGCACCTACTATAACTAGAGGTATGGTTTCAGTTCATTGTTTGGTTGAAAATGGATTTGTCCAGCGTTCCCAGTAATGGTATTTATAAAATTGATATGCATGATCTTGTACCAAATGTTAATTCTATTTATAATGTTAGCACTAAAAGAGCCAAACATAACTTGGATTCTACTTATCTATGGCACTGCCATCTTGCTCATATAAGCAAGAAACGTATGGAAAAGCTGCAACAAGATGGGTTTTTAAAATCAACAGATGATGAGTCATTTGATCAATGCGTATCTTGTTTATCGGGCAAGATAACAAGGAAATCATTTCCACATCGTCCTAAAAGGGCGACTGATCTTCTTGGAAAAATACATACTGATGTGTGTGGTCCACTTAGACATGTGTCAAGACAAGGTGCTAGCTACTTTATTACATTCACGGATGATTATAGTCATTATGGTTATGTTTATCTCCTTAAACATAAACATGAGGTCTTTGAAACATTCAAGGTGTTTAAGAATGAAGTAGAAAATCAACTCGGAAAGACAATTAAGGCTCTTCGATCAGATCAAGGTGGCGAATACATAAGCCAAGAGTTTAAAGATTATCTTAAAGCTTGTGGAATTGTCCAACAGTTTACTCCTCTATACACACCACAACTGTAACACCCCCAAAATTGGTAACAGCGGAATATGAGGTTTCGGGGGCATTACTTCATAGATCAATAGCACAAGATATGAGAACGACCTCTAAAAGAGTCGTTTAAAATCTGATACATTGGATTTCATAAATGATTTGTTACAAAAGCCCATAGGCTTAACTTGTTCCACTTGAAAAAGTAAAGATTTCAAACATAACAATATCCCAAAATGTAATGCACGTAAATCTTTATAGTGATATGACTTCAAAAGACGACCATCCAATGTACCCATGACTTGCACTTTATTGACCTGAGAAAACATGTTTAAACTGTCAACAATAATGTTGGTGAATTTATAGGTTTATAAATTAAATGAAGCGGATAGCAAGATTTCCTTGTAATAAACAACAAATACAATATCACAAAAATGTATTACGATATGCACTAAGCTCATGACACTGAAGTTAAACAATGTATGTATATCAGATACATATAAATGATGGTGCCCAATGTAGATGTTCAACCCGTAACATCTATGAGTCCGAAATGGTATACATTCGTCGTTTCCGGTCAACCGGTAAACTAGCAAGTGCTACTTGCCTGAATGGGGATGTTAATTCCCAAATAGATCTATTCATAACATCCGCGCTTACAATCTAGTAATTAACAGTTCATGATGATGGGCATAGTGGGTTACAGCCACTTAGGCAAATTCGTAATATTTAAATTTAAAATGTACTTGCATCCATTTTGTAAAACAAATATGATCTCATCCCCGAGATTTGATAAGTGATTGAAAATTATAAGATGGGGACTATAAACTCACCTTAATGATATAATGAGGTAGCAACGAATATGAAGCGAGCAAGGTAAATGGTGCACGCGAAAACAATGCAAAACTCTATCCTCTACCTAATTGAATAGTACGCATATTGTTAATCATGTACTATACTACAATGCATGCAATCTTGTCCTTAGTATTGTGCTTGAGTTGAGAAAATATTACTTGTTTAAAATATGGTTATTCATGAAAATTGGCCAAACGTATTGGGTCATTATTTCTTACCATTAAATATGTAGATTACGATATCGGACATTTTAAAGACTAGGTTGTAAGCACTTCTCTAGTTAATTCAGTCGACACTTGGTTTGGTCTCTAAACGTGTCAAACAATTTGGCGAAGTTGTAACGAAACATATTAAAAGTGTTAGAAATATTTAGGTTTTAATTATAAAATTTGTGCGACAAATGCAGAGTTTTACAATTAATTTTTGGATTCGTTACTTAATGAATTTACAAACCAAAAGTGGTTTTTAAAACTAGGCAATGGCGTCTATAACTTTCATTATTTAAGTTTCGTCTAAAAATGTTGTTTAATATGTTAAAAACGTGGCCAAACAAGAGGGTGTCGCGACTGGTTCCATAACAGAGATAATTATTTTTGACAAAGTGTTTTACAAGTGACATTCGACTGACTTTGATTGTAGATTGCGAACACATCACTCAGTATTAGGACAAGATAAAAACATCTTAGTAAACTAAGCTAGGTCTACTATACTTCACCCTTTATAAGTTTAGTGGGCCGAGGTCATTATCGTGGTCAAAAATGAGGACAAAGTAAGGGGTGTGCGGCCTATTCTGCCAACAGTCTTAACTGTTGGTAAGCATGACAACATCACTAACTTTAGGCTCAATTTGCACGATTGTTACTTAACCATTTTTGATGATTCAACTTGCTAAATAAAGCTTATTAGGTCGACAACAAATAGCAATCAAGTTCTGGATTTATAAGACATGTTTACTAGTTGTGTTTTACCCCCAAAGTCACCTCATTTGTCACGAGTTAAAAGAAAAAGGGGTGAGCTGAACCTGTGATTTCCAAATCGATCTTTATACACAAAACACCACTTAGGCAAGGAGAGGGCTTAATCTAGGGCACTTGAGTAACATGTTTTAATTACTTAATCAAGACGAAAAACACCCGTAACCAATGTTTGGTTCATATGATACACGAATTATCAGAAGGTATGCACATTTTTCATGAATATATTTCGTCATATCTTTTCTACACAAATTTTCTCAAGCACAAATACTAAATGACATAATATAGCATATTGAAAAATGAAAAGATTTATTGTGTGATACTCACAACGCTTGGAGAAAGACGTGGGTATGACTTGATCCAGACTTGATCCAAAAGGAAACCTTAATTGCTTAACTTCTGAGATTTGACCCACTTCTAAACCAAATGTTCTACAATAGCTTACACCCCTCTAATACTCTTGTAACTTCACGTAGACCACACTCTAGCTTTCTTGGGTTCTGACTAGAAGGAAGAAACAAAAGGAACGAATTTAGTGTTTTTAGGGTTTTTGTTATCTTATGTCTGTTGAATGGCACCAGGTGTGGGTTGTTGTGCTTGCTGGAAATAACAAAGCTATGTGAGGATCAAAACTTGTAGAGTTTGGATAAGAGTTTTGCTTGTGAAGAACAGGAATGATGGGTTCCATATTTATACACAAAAATGAGGAAGTTTTACTAGTTAAATATGGATGTCACATGTTTATGTAATTGAATTTGGGGTAAGCATCTTGTATAGTTTTTAAAAGTCGAGTACTGTTTGTGGGATGAAGAGATTGAAGGCGTTGGTGAGCAGAACAAGTAAAATAGAACAACTATATTTCACGTGTGTTTGAGGATTTATAAACAAAATAGTATGGGCTTTATCCAATAGGTTAAGGAGAAAAAAAACAGGATTTGGGATTCTTGTGAATATCATTAAAATTTAAAACATGATCAGATCCCTATGAGAGGATATTTTGACTGGTTGGAAGCTTGTAGGCATTAGCAAGTTTTATTTTAAGGTCACTAATGTCATAGTCCTCTATAATTCCTGATATCTAAATTTTTGTATGATTTTTGGATAGTCTTTCTTTGATAGGGATTTAGCAATACGTGAAAGCATGTTTTTTTTTCTTATCGTGTGAAGCAATAGAAATGACTATAGAAAGATATTGGTCCAAGCAAGGGGTCGTGTGAGGTCTTAAAGATTTTAGATGACGTTTTAAACTAAACGCTGAATTTTTGTCTACACGATTTAACTAATGCGGTTTAAATGAAAAGCTACACGAATTAAGCTAAAAAATGAATTATGATAATAATTGGAGTAGAGGAAGTATAATAGGATATCCTAAAAATGTGGAAATGTTACAGTCTTCCTCCGTTAAATGGGCTTTGTCCTCAAAGCTTTAAGACTAGTTGCTTGACGAAGATACGGTCTTGGTGAAGAGATGTGGGTACGTCTTCTTGAATTGGTCTTCTCGCTCCCACGTGAATTCAGGACCTCATTTAGAGTTCCATCTAACTTTGATGATGGGAATGCGACTTCTACCTGGTTCTTCAACAAAATAGAGCTTATCATCAATACGTAGCCCATCCAACGGAATCACAAGTGAGTCATCAGACAAACATTACTTCAAATTTGACACGTGGAACGTGTTATGAACTCAACTTAATTGTTGTGGTAACTCAAGCCTATAGGCAACATCTCTAACTTTAGACAACACCTTGAAGGGTCCGATATATCTAGGGCTTAACTTCCCCTGTTTGCCAAAACGTACAACCCTTTTCCAAGGTGAAACCTTAAGCATGACCCTATCACCAACTTGAAAGTCCATCGGCTTACGCTTCAAGTCGGCGTAACTCTTTTGTTAGTCAAGAGCGGCTTGAATCCTGCTTTTGATTGAACGGTCTTTTCAGTTGTCTCATGAATGATTTCAGGACCAGTAAGCTTGGCATCTCCAACTTCTGCCCAACAGACGGGTGAGCGACACTTTCTATATAGTGCTTCAAATGGTGCGGCCTATATGCTAGTGTGATAGCTATTGTTGTAAGAGAACTCTACTAGAGGTAGATGTCTATCCCAATTCTTCTCGAAGTCTATTACGCAGGCGCGCAACATATCTTCTAAAGTTTGGATCGTTCTTTCACTTTGGCCATCGGTCTCTGGGTGATAAGCCGTACTCATATCCAAATGAGTACCCAAGGCTTCATGAAGTGCTTTCCAGAATAGTGACGTAAACCTACCGTCACGATCAGAGATGATAGAAACAGGCACTCCATGTCGGGTGACTATTTCCTTCATGTACAGTCACATCAACTTCTCTATTGGATCATTTTCTCTCATTGGCAGAAAATGAGCAGACTTTGTAAGACGATCAACTCTCACCCAAATAGTATCATAACCGTTTGTCGTCTTAGGGAGTTTAGTGATAAAATCCCTGGTGATTTTCTCTTATTTCCATTCTGGAATCTCTGGTTGGACCATCAAACCAGAAGGTTTTTGATGCTCTGCCTTGACTTTGGAACAAGTCAAACACTTGCCAACGTAGGTGCCAATGTCGGCCTTCATGTTGGGCCACCAATATAATTGCTTCAGATCTTGGTACATTTTGTCAGAACCCAGATGAATTGAATACTTTGACTTATGGGACTCGTGCATGAGCAGAGTCCTTAAGTCACCAAAGCACGATACCCAACTCCTGTTGTGCAAACATAGAGTTCCGTCAGCACGGGGTTCTAACTTTTCCTTTGGGAGGTCCAACATCTTCAGCACTGAGGATTTTTGGCTTTAACGCTTCGGTCTGAGCTTCTAGGATTTTCTTGGGAAGATTCAAACCCATTGTCATAACTAAGGCTCGAACTCTTAATGGTCTAGACCATTCTTTCCTGCTCAAAGCATCAACAACAACGTTTGCTTTCCCCGGGTGATAACGAATGTCACAATCGTAATCACTAAGCAACTCCAACAAACGCCGTTGCCTCATGTTCAACTCTTTTTGATCAAGGATATGTTGTAAACTCTTGTGGTCGGTAAATACGATGCACCTTGTTTCGTATAAGTAATGTCTCCACATCTTAAGAGCGAACACCACAGCTCCAAGTTCTAGATCATGAGTTATGTAGTTTTTCTCATGGATCTTCAGTTGTCGAGAAGCATAGGCTATAACTTTCTCGTTTTGCATAAGCATGGCTCCTAAACCCTTATGCGATGCATCGCAATAAACAATGAAGTTTTTTGATCCTTTAGGTAAGGCCAAAATATGTGCGCTACACAGCTTTCATTTAATTAATTGAAATATGGCTTCCTCCTTCTCTCCCTAGTCAAACTTCACATTCTTCTGAGTCAGCTTAGTCATTGACTTCGCTATCTTGGATAAGCCTTCAATGAATCTTTTGTAATAGCCGGCAAGTCCTAAAAATTGGTGGATCTTTGTCAAAGTTTTAGGAGACGCCCAATCTTTAATTGACTCGATCTTTGCTGGGTCCTCGTGAATGCCTTTACTATCAATTACGTGTCCGAGAAACTGTACGTTTGGAATCTAAAATTCACACTTGGAAAATTTTGCGTACAACTCCTCTTTCTTAAGCAACTCCAAAATTAATTTGAGATGCTCTTCATGCTCTTCCTTGTTCTTTGAATAAATTAGTATATCATCGATAAAGACAATCACAAACTTATCCAAATAAAGTTTGCACACCCGATTCATGAGGTCCATAAATACCGCCGGTGCATTTGTTAAACCAAAAGGCATTACTTGAAATTCATAATGCCCATAACGCGTCCTAAACGCGGTCTTGGGGATGTCTTCTTCACGAACTCTCAACTGATGGTAACCTGATCGTAAGTCAATTTTTAAGTAGACACTCGACCCTTGAAGTTGATTGAACAAGTCATCAATTCTAGGAAGTGGATAACGGTTCTTCACCGTTAACTTGTTCATTTCACGATAATCGATACACATGCGAAACGATCCATCTTTCTTCTTGACGAACAAGACTGGAGCTCCCCAGGGTGAAGAGCTGGGTCTTATAAATCCTTTGTCGGATAGTTCTTAAAGTTGTTCTACCAGTTCTTTCATTTTGGACGGTGCTAACTGATAAGGCGCCATGCTACAAGTGCAGCACCTGGTACCAAATCAATTTGGAACTCTACTTGTCGAACTGGTGGAATACCTGATAATTCTTTTGGAAAAACTTTAGGGAAGTGTCTAACAATTGGCACTTCCTCAAGTCGCTTTCCCTCTGACTTGTCTTTGGTTTCCTTCATGGTAATGTGTGCTAAAAATACATCACATCCCTTTGACAAATACTATTGTGCTTTAGTGCACGAAATGATATTTAGTCAGGATTCTTCCCTTTGGTTGTTCCCATTGCCTTGAAAAATTAACATCTCTCTTCCAGACAATACACGTACAATCTTCTCGTCACAAATGATCACTCCATGATATTTTGTTAACCAGTCCATCCAAATAATCATATCAAAACTACCGAGTGGGACTGGTATCAAGTCGATGTTGAAAGGGTGTTTCATGTTGTTTAGGGTGCAACCACGTATTATGGTGTTAACTCTTATAATTTTCCCATCGGCTAATTCTACATCATAATGACTTTCTAACGTAGTGGGGATAATGTTAATCAAGGTACTAAATGTATTAGATACAAAGCTCCTATCCGCACTAGTATCAAACAAAATTGTAGCATAACGGTTGTTGAGGAGAAATGTACCCGTGATGACATTAGAGTCCGGGCTAGCATCTCTTCCTCCGAAAGCATAAGCTCTTCCTTGAGCTGTGCCATTCCCGTTGTCATTCCCATGGTTCTTCAGTTTTGGGCAATTCTTCTTTATGTAACCAGTGTTACCACATTCATAGCATGCTCCTACCTTTTGATTCTTGTTGTTATTGTTGTTGTTGTTGGTATTGACCCGACAATCATTTGTAGCATGATCATACCTCTTGCAGTTTCCACATTTGGGTGCACATTGTCTGGTGTGGTGGTAGTTTCATTTGGTGCACAGAGGTATATTTCTGGTGTAAGCCTTCTTTTCACCAGGGCCAGCAGTGTATTCCCTAGCTACATTTTGCTTCTTGTGGGGTTGTTGATTGTTTCTTGATGAATCATCATCCTTCCTCTTGTTATCATTCTGCCTTTCTGCATAAGTGCGTAGTTTTTGATCCATCAAGTCATTGGCCAACTCGATAGCATCATCAAGAGTTTTGGGTCTTGTAGACATGACATTCCCATGAATGTTATCAAGAAGTCCACTGATGTACTTGTCAACCTTTTAGGTCTCATCAGCAAGAAATTTGGTGCACATCAAGGCTAGTTCTTGGAAACGTTGCGTATAGGCTGCAGCATCGTTTCCCCT